>APFE030261605.1:72913-88077 GCA_000404065.3 Pinus taeda
ATATCCTCCAAGTCAGTATTTGAAAAGCACAGTTGATCATAGTGTGGATAAAATTCCTCTTAATGATGATGAAAATCCCTATACAAATGATGATCCAATGATGGAGATGTTGCCAAGAAATATTGTATCGAGGAGTAGGAGCAGAAATTTTCGTATCAATGCAAGATGTTCTAGTTATACAAGGGGTAGAGCAAAATATCTGATGAGAATAACTTCTATCAGCGCACTCATTTCAAGTGAATGTTGCCAAAAAGATTGCTTGAAACATATGGATTTCAAATTTTCATTAGAGAGCAGGAAGAGATATTTTTCAATGAATAAAAGCATGCAAAATTCATATTTAGTTGGGTGCATGCAATCTACATTGTCAGGTTATGATTATCATATTATGACTTTATTTATCTATAGAAAAGATTTCAAAATGTTTCATTCCACTGTGAATTTTTGTCTCTCGAGAATTCAAGAAAATTTGGAAAAGGATCCCACATTTTATTCTGAAGTACATCATAAAAGACAGTTTGGGCCATTATCAAATACTTCAATGTCATGGATGAAATATTTCTTTTCAAAGCATGGAGAGTGTATGCCAAATAGAGAGACAATACATATTCTAGATAATTTTTCAAGACGAGAAATCTACAACTTATACAAAGGATATGCAGAAGGTGTTGAGGGACATGGCTAGTTTATTACATATCAATATTTTGTGAAGGTGTGGAAGAAAGAATTGAACAATGTCCGTATTCCTAAGAAGACAAGGATGGGGATTTGCAGTACATGTGCTTCTCTTAAATAAAAAAGAAACAAATGTGAAGGGTCAGAAAGACGTAGGCATTCATAACTTTAACTTTTAAAATTGTATATTCATCAAGTATGAAAACATATTTCTTAATGGATTTCTTTTATGTTGTGTAGATTCAATTGTCAAAGAACTTTAGGAGCATCGTGAACAACAAACAAATGAAAGGAAAAGGTTGTACAAGCATGGAAAGAAGTGTTATGATAATTCGAATAAATATTTGGGTTTGATAATTGATGGTATGGACCAGAAGAAAACACTTTTCCCACATTTTGTTCGCACACCCAAAAAGTTACAAGAGGAAAATTTTATTCAGTATCACTTGGTCGGTTGTATGGTCTTCAACGGGAAAATGTTGCCAAAGGTGTACTTCACAGCTCCAAATATTCATAATGATGCAAATATGACCATAACCATAATTCATGATTTGCTTTCTCATTGGTCTGGTAATCTTCCTGAAGTTTTGTATCTACAGTTGGTCAACACTTGTCATGAAAACAAAAATCAGGGTGTTTTTGGATATCTAAACATGCTTGTTGAATTGAAAAATTTTCAGAAGGTAAAGGTTGGTTTCCTTCTTGTTGGGCACACTCATGACCATATTGATCAGATGTTCAGTCATTTTTCAGTCACATTGAGGAGGAAGGAAGTTGGGAGCTTGCCATCATTAATTGAATGTATTAAGAAATCATACATGTGAGAGCCTACTTTTGATGTGTTGCAAGAAACTGTTGACATGCGAAGTTTTATTATGGGATCATATGGTGAGGGGAAATGCATTGAACAACTTAATGACATTAGCTTCCAACATCAATTTCGTATCAAAAAAATTGATGGGAAAACACTAATATGGGGCAAGAAGTATTTAACTACTGCAGAATGGGCATCGTCATCAGGTTTGCAATTTTTGAAGTTCATTCTAGACCATCCAATATTTGCATCAAAAATATTGTTATTACAATCAGTTGGTGAAGTTCATAATGCACGCAAACAAAATAGAGATATAAATTATTCTGATTGCCTAGAAGAAATTAAAAAATGCATTAGATATACATATGAGTACTTTGACATTGCTAATTCAGTTTGGTGGGGGTCATTTTTCAATAATCAAAGTGATATCATTTCAAAAACAACAAATGAAGATATACCTTTGAAAAATCCATTCATTTGGCCATAAAATGTGTCGAATGCACATGTGGAAATAAACATTGTTGAACAACAACAATCTCAAGGTATTATTAATTCTTCACAGGCAAAGGAAAGAGAGATGTATATTGGTTCCAGAAGATCTCGTGCACAAGGTGAAGCCACAGAAGACCTTTATAGGGGTTCATTACAGGATATTAAGGAGGGTTGCATGATCGCAGTGCTAGCAGATGAAGATCCCAATGGCTATCCATTCTAGGTTGCTAAAGTTATAAAGGTCTTTACAGAAAATGAGGATGTTACGAGTGTTGAAGTACATTGGTATGCCACAAATACACACCCATTCAATGGTGTGTATAAGCCAGAGATGGTAGCTGACACAAAAAATGGCGGAAAGAGAAAAAGAAAGGGTATGAATATAAATCGTCGTCGCACAGACATATTGAAATTGGAGGATGTTGACATACTTGTTTATGACTTCAATTTAACAAAGAGAGGAACTCTTCGCTTCAAGAAGATAGAGATTCTGAAAAGGTTGTTACCAGAAGGAACAGTGTTGAGATGGGAGTCTGCTGAAACCAGTCGTAGATCTAGAAGAATTTTGAAACCTAAAATGATGGGCATGCATGTGGACTGAGATGGGGCACTAGTTGATGAAAGAGAAGAATATGGAACATCTTCATCAGCATCTAGTCACTCATCTGAAGAAGTGAATTCTGATGGTGTGAAAGAAAATATGAGTGATTTTGAATAATTGTTTAAGACAACTTATCTAACTGATGTATGCATTGTATCTTGAAATAAAATTTTTGATTTCCATATGGTGTTAAATGAGAAGTTATGAGCCATTTTTATGTTCTTGGATCATTTTACAAACATTTTAAAAAAATTTGAAGAGTGACCCTAAAAAAAAAAATCTTCATTCCAGTATAATCACTTTTTCATTTTCAAGCTGTATTTTGCATGAAAATTTTGTTTTCACTGCCATTTTTAAAACATGTTCAAAATTGTCCCTAAAAAAAAAAAAACCATCATTCCAGTATACACACTTTTCGTTTTTAGCACTGATTTTGATGTTTTTTTGGCCTTTTTTGGTCAGAGTTCCCATTTTGAGTTTATAGTTCCCATTTCAAAGTTTATATTGTTTTTTACATTATGCTGCAGATCCTTGATTGATATTGATGCAGGATCTTCTTTATTTCATGTTGTTATGACTCCTTGCTTCATGTTATGAGGAATATTCATATGATGAACTTTATGCCTTGAGAGCCCTGGTTTTATGTTGCTGGGATACTCTTGTTGTCATTGTGCATGTGTTTTTCTTTGACATCCCTTTTGTGCCTTGTTGGCGGGATGTGAACCATGCTTGTTTTGTGTCATACTGATAGGGGCCTTTTGATTGAGAGTTCTAGTTGTGGAACATCTCTTAGAGCCACTCCTACATGAGCGAATTATTCCTCGTATGATCGATACATCATCTCTGTGTACATCACCTTATTGACAACACATAATGCAGTGGCCTACACCATCTTGACACTTGGGCCAGGAAAAGTAGGCCCTCCTGGACAAACTTTATTAACAATGGCTTTTATTTTCATGTGCTGATGATTGCTATGTTCCTCTTCCTTACAGTCTGCAGCTGTATTTTGTAATTTTCTTTTAAGATGAAATTTTAACACATCACGAAAGTAAAAGGTCTTGGAAAGGTCCTTCTTCACACCCAGACCTAGATCATCTCCTTTTGGCATGAGAAGGGAATGCAGTGGGGTTGCTTCTATTAGAAGGCATTTCTTGCTCCACCATTCTTGTTTCTTCTTGAATGCATCTCGACATCAATTCTTTAAACCTTGGAATTCGATCATTATTGAGGATGTGGTTCTAATTACATACCACTCAGGTGGAAGTTCTCCAAGGGTGGTGAGAGTAAGTTCCATGTCAGGAATGACTTCTCCAATCGATAGTAGATCATTCTTAATCTTAGTAATCCTCAAGAAATAGGATTGAATGTCCTCATCCTTTCCCTTCTTAATATCCTTCAACTTATTCTTGAGAAATAGAATTTGATTTAGCATTACTAACCTTGAACATGTCGACCAACCTGTCATAGATCTCCTTGGAGGTTTTCAATTCAGAGATGTAGGCCACTAAATTCTTGTCAATGGAATCCTTGATAATATTCTTTACTTTGACTTCACCCCTATTGTACATGGTCTTTGCAGCAGTCGGTGCATTTAAAGGAGGTTCAAGGATTTTACCCTGTACATAGTCCATCACTTTTCTTACAAGGTCAAATCAAGAGACATCTTCCATCCACGATAGTCAAATTTATCATGGAGCTTGTCTTCAACCATGACAGTCAAATTTATCATGGAGCTTGTCTTCAACAAGGAAGTAGGATGAGGAACCCATTGAACCCTTGTTTTTTTCCAACTATCTTTGGTGATTTCTCATTCACTCTTGCTTGTGCTTTGTCTCCACCTCAGCTCTGCTACCATGTGAATTTTAGGAAACAATGGCATGTTCTAAGCTTTAATAAATTTTACTTCAATTTCTTTACTAGCCCAATATCAATATTCATATTAGCAATCATTTCAACATGATAGTAAAGTGTAGATAGAACATAAACATAAGTAGTAGAAGACAAGCCAAGACAAGAGGACACAAGATGTGGCACCAGCCAGGGACAAACCCCAATGTTAGGAAACCCTTGATCGAATCTTGTTTTAGTCTTCAATAGTCTATCAGAGAGGGCTAATACAATTTACAAATCTGATAATTTATAACAGCAACAAAAGAGTCCTAACCAAAAAATTCAAGGCTGGTTAGCAGGGAAAATTTTACCCTCAGCAAATCGGTCAAATTCAGTCAGCTTCAGCCTCCAAATAGCAAGATAAGAAAACCCTGAAAATAGTCAAATTCAACCCAGTCAAAATCTAGTCAAGCAGCCGACCTGCAGTCAGCCATAGCTACAGTCAACATTGGTCAACAATCAACATTTAACCTTGATTTATGTTACCAGAAATGTGGCTTGCCCAAATAGAGATAGACCTCACAAAAATGAAGTCAAAGGAGGTCAAAACATGCCAGTCAACACTTGGCCAAACTATCAAGAAATTTAGTCTCCTGAAATTTTGCCCATCTAAAATTTCACTCTCTTGAAATTTTGACCTCCTGAAATTTCAGCCTTCTAAAATTTCGCTCTTCTGAAATTTCGGCCTCCTAAAATTTTTCTCTATTGAAATTTCAAAGATGTGGAGGGAGAGAGGCCCAGAAATATGTACCTAATCCATGAGGAGAAAGAGAGAGAAGTGTGAATATGAGTGTGTCCAAATGAGGCTAAGTCACCTTCTATTTACATGCAACGTCAAGGATGAATAGACGTGATTGTTGGGCTTCTGAGCCTACATAAGTTTGCTGACCGACCCTGACAATTTGACCATAATCAAAATAAATTAATAACTTCATTTGTACATGTTAGAATTGGATGATCCTTAGATCAATCCTACACCTCTTGGAGAGAGGAATCCAAGAAAACTATCATTTGTCATAAATAAGATGACCTATTTGGAGTTTGGACCTAGTTGCCAATTTTAACAAAGTGACACCACAACAATCAATGTTGCACAAGGATTTTGTTGAGATAGTTCTCATGTAATGGTATTGGAAAGTGCTAGACATATTTTTTCAATTTGAGGGTAGTATTGCTGCAGTGATGAAATTCTAAAACTCTTAATAGTACAAAATGTGTAGGAGCTTTCTTACCTGTGTTGCAAAAGCTATGGTTTAGGAGAAGAGCCTAGGATTTCTAGGGTCTTAAGGGTAGAGGAGCGTTAAGTTCTATATCTCTTAATATACCTATGATTTCCGTCAATAGTACTCAACCAAATCTTTCATGGCACCAACTAATGATGATAGATTATACCCTTAGTCATACTACCTAATTCCCTAATATGTGAGAGTTATCTCCCGAGTGGTATTCTCCATGTACTCATTGCAGTAGGGTGACTAATGGGGTTATGTAAGGTTGGTTTCAAGTTTACAGAAGGTGGTTTTGATATACATGAAGGAACATGGAAGATAATTCTAGATGTAGGTGTTATTTGATGTAGTGCTACTCAAAGGGGTGCCAACAAGATGTTACAAAGGTGTTCAACAAGGTGATGCCTCTATTATTTTCTACATGTATTCTTCCCCAATTATAGGCTTTTCAATTGAATGATAGATATTTTTGTTATTTAAAGATGTTGAAACACATCTCTAACCTAAATAATGTTTTTCTAAAATTGGAACATGTGTTGGCATGAGAAAGTGCTCTAAGAAGACTTGCATTTGTGGCATTTCTTGTTAGTTGAAATAGAATATTTAGAGAAAACAAGCCATAATATAAATGCAAGAACCAATTAAATAAGATAGATGGAATAGAACTATGAAAAGAAAATAATAGAACTAAAATTGGAAAATAACACTTTAAGAAATCCTTTATTGATATTTCAAACTAAATGCAATGTTCAATTGCCTTTTTCTAGGGGGAATATCCAACAAGAGGAGCTCCAAATACTATAATATTTACTTGATAACCCATTACATAGCTTCTACTACTATATATGTTGTTTCTAATTGATGAAAACCATAACCACCTAATAGAATTCCATTAATAAGGCCTCAATCACTAACTAATGGACCTTCCTTAACAAGTTCATTTACATTTATTGATTTCACACTATACTACTATGTAGAGCCTTATTTAATAAAGATGGTTGTAAATACAATAACAATCTATTCCACTAACTATGGAAGTTAAGATGGTTGTGGAACCCTAACAACAATGCAATGTTCATGTTGTCACACTCAAACTTGACAAAGGCTTAGCTAGCTTGAAACCCAAAAAAACTCAATGACTTGACATGAATCAGTGACTTAGGAAAGACTCAACAAATACAAATGAAACTCAAAATACAATAAATTCAGTGCCCAAAAATATGGTGAGACTTGATGAGTATGGAAATTTTATGGTGAGAATAGAAAGTGGTGAGTTTGTTGGTGAGTTTTTTAGTGAGTGTGGGGGCTAGAGAAGACTCCACAAGACTCAACAGAAGAGTCTTGGATGAGTCAAACTATACTGGTGAAATGTGTATAGTTGCAACAATCCTTCTCTTGAATTTTCTTTTTATGTGAGTGTTCTCTCATTATTGTCTTTTGTTCACCTATCAGGTCTGTGGGTTTCGAAGCTTCTAGCTGTCCAAAGCTTTCAATTTTTGCATTGGTCAATTTATTTCATTACTATTTTGGATTAGTATTTAAAAATCTTGGCTCTATGAATATACAATCCTATGGTAGGGGTTTCTCTATTGTGATTTTTGAGTTATAAGAAAATAAACTAGTTGTTTTGAAAGTCAAGCCATGTTAATTGTGGAAGAAAAACCTCGGTTGAAACCATGGCATACAAATTTCAAATTTCAATCTTTTCATAGAAAAATTTGAAACTAAGTAATTTTGAGTTTGACTCCTAAAATTGTTAACACAATTTTGGTATGAATCATCCTTGAAGAGTATTGGAAATTTTCTTAGAAAGTACCTAACAATGCAGCCTCCCATAGTTGGTCACATGTATTGTACTATTTGCAGTGGTGTGATCCGGATTGTCCACAGTTTTTTGTTCATTGTGTCGACGTTTCAAACCCCAAAGGGGGTCCATCATCAGGGACAAATCAGAAAAATAGAAAAAGAATGAGAGATTATTGAGAGAAGGAGACATGAACCTTGATATAAATAGACCAAGAACCCTAAATTTGTCTAAAGGCCGACACTTGATTTCAACATTTTTATTTTAATTAATTATTCAATTATTTTAATTATTTATTCATTGATTATTTTAATTTTTATTTTATAATTAATATGAGTTTAAATTATTTGTATTTAATTAATAAATTTTTATACAATTTTAATTTTTGTTTAATTAATACTGTTTTAATATAATTAATATAAATTTTTTTGAAATTTTTTTATTTATATTTTATTTAATAATTAATTTTGATTTTATATATTGAATTAATTCCAATTTAATTTTCCAATCAGATTAAAAGAGTTAATTCTAATTGTTTTATATATCATAAATATTAATTTGATTATTTTTATACTTTATGATTAATCAATTAATTTAATTAATTTAATTTGAAAACCTAATTATTTTTATTTAAATTAATCTAACTCAATTTATTTAACTTAATTATATAATTAATTAAATAAATTAAATTATTAAATATTAATACTTTTTATCCTAATAATTTAATTTACTTAATTAATATATTAATTAAATTAAATTAAATTAATTCTATAATTTATGATTAAAAATTAATAATTTAATTAAATATTAATTAAATTAAATTTAATTTGAAACCTAACTATATTTGTTTTAAATATCAATTAACTTAACTAATTAATATAATTTAATTAAATTAAATTAAATTAATATAATACTTTATCTTAATAATTAAATTTAACTTAATTAATATAATTAATTAAATAAATTAAATTAATGAAATACTTTATGATGTAAATTTTTGATTTTATTTTACTTAATTAATATAATTAATTAATTTAATTTAAATAATTAATTTGTTTTAATTTGTTTTAATTAATTAACCTTACCCTTGAAAGACCTTTTCGATGATCTTATGCTTCCACGCGTCCGGGGGGGTTTATTTGTCTGATGAGGGTAAGCCAATTTCCACTGATTTCACTCCCATTGTCCCTGTTGAGGTTTTGCGGAACTTTCATAATCTCAATGGCCTCTCTGATTTTTCTTTTGTGATAGTTGTCTTCTCTTGCAATCACCTTGGCGTCTTCTAAACACATCTGATGCCTGGTCTTGGATGAGTGCTCTGCGAGGGCTGATGTACGGGATCTCTCATTCTTAATGTCAGCTGCGTGCTCTTTAAGTCTTGCTTTCAGAGATCTGCCTATTTCCCCAATATAACTCTTGCCACAAGAGCAATCAATCTTGTACACTCCTTTGAGTTGTTGACGATCAATTTTATCCTTAACCGACCTCATCATCTGTCTTATCGTTCCACAAGTTGTAAATTGGGTGTCTATGTTCTTCTTTTTTAAAATTTTTGCAATCTTATCGGTAGTCCCTTCGATGAATGGAAGGTAAACTTTCCCTTGATTCTCTTTCTTATCTCCAGGGGGACGCTTAGAGAGGGCCCTTTCCTGAGCCCTTCTTATAGCTTTCTTAATACTCCACTCCTTGTATCCAATGTTTTTGAAGACAAAGGTTAAGTGTTCAATTTCATCCTTTAGGTGATCACGGTCAGAAATTCTGAAAGCCCTAACAGCTAGGGTGTTCAAGACGCCAGATTTCTGGGAGGGGTGATGGTAAGAGTCAGCATGAAGATAGCTATCAGTGTGAGTTTTCTTTCTATAGACCTGGTGACCCAATGTCCCATCCTCCTTTCTACTGATCAGAACGTCTAGAAATGGAATCCTACCATTCTCTTCCAGCTCCATAGTAAATTTTATTTCGGAGGATATAGAATTAAGATGATTGAAGAACCTATCAAGCTCCGCCTTACCATGAGTCCAATTTACGTTGGTGTCATCGACAAATCTTTTCCACCATGCTGGCTTCAAGTGGAATGATTCAAGGGCTTTCCTCTCAAAGTACTCCATGTATAGGTTGGTAAAAATGGGTGAGAGTGGGGAACCCATGGCGACCCCAGAAATTTGTTCATAGTAGTGATCTTGGAAACTGAAAAAAGTGGACCGAAGACAGATTTTTGCCAACCTTGCTGTTTGTGGATCGATATTCAACCTTATAACCTGGACAGCTTCATCAAGTGGAATCTTCGTAAACAAGGATACGACATCAAAGCTTACTAGAATATCATCTTTATCCACCCTTCTATCCTTGATAAGTTCCAAAAAATGAGCTGAGTCTTTTATAAAAGAGTTCGTGTTACCAACGAGGGGCTTCAGGAGCTTAGCTACATATTTGGCTAATTCATAGGTAGGGGAGCCAATGGTGTTAACAATTGGTCTGAGAGGGACCCCTTCCTTATGGATCTTTGGTAAACCATAGATTCTGGGAATAACCTCACATGAGGGAATCAACTTCTTTTTTATTTTATCCTCTAGGTTGGTTTCCATGATGGCCTTCTTGACTTGTCTCATCACCTTAGGAATAGGGTTGGAGTTGACCATTCTATAACTTCCACAACTCAAATGTTCATTCATTTTTCGAATGTAATCTTCTTTGTTTAACACCACGGCTGCTCCACCTTTATCAGCTTTTAGAACAACTATTTTATCATTATTTCTAAGAGATCTTAGGGCCTCACGTCCTTCCTTATTTAGGTTACTCTTCGGGCGTTTAGACTTTAACATGGCTATGGAACATTCCTGTCT
The DNA here is from genome assembly GCA_000404065.3 of Pinus taeda. NCBI lineage: Eukaryota > Viridiplantae > Streptophyta > Pinopsida > Pinales > Pinaceae > Pinus > Pinus taeda. The sequence continues at coordinate 83,265 of APFE030261605.1, forward strand.
CAGAATCTCCCTATCGTTTGATGAAAGCCCTTGGGTCCCATTCTCAATGTTGCAAATAATGCTTTCAAAAGGAATGTTCTTCGGGGAGACTGCAAATCCCAGACCCTTGCTCAGAATTTTGATCTCTTCGGGATTAAGAATTATGGATGAGAGGTTCACAACCCTCCTATCATGCTTGCTTGGAATACTGGGGTTATTATCATTATTAATAATTCCATGGTTTGAGTGTAGCCTGGCTGGAGCCACTGTTGCTGGAGGGACAACGTAGGGTTCCATGCTATTGTTACTTGTTTCCCATGATGAATTTGCGCTGCTGGGATCCATGCTCCAATTGTTTTTACCAAAAGATTGACTAAACAACGATGAACCTGTGCTGCTGGGAAAGCTCAAATCGATTTTACTAGTGTTAAATTCTTCACCCATTTTAATGTTCCTCTCTTCCGATTCTGTGCTGTTGTTAAAGTCTGATGAAACCATACCTACGCTGCTGGTGTTAAAGCCTGATGTAACCAAACTTACGTTGCTGGGATCCATTGATGAATCTGCGCTGGGACCCATTGATGAATCTGAGTTGAGGCCTGTATTAATGCTAACTCCATGGTTGTTGCTTATACCTGGCCTGGTTTTGTTACCCATTCCCACGTTGTCCCTTAATGAAACTGCGTTGGGGACCGAATCTGAGTTGAGGTCCTTGCTGTTGCTTATACCTACGCTGGTCTTGTTACCCATTCCCACATTGTCCCTATTATTTTTGGAAATGGATCTTCATATAGAGCTTCCTTCGAAATTCAATGTTTTCACCTCGAAACAGGTTCTAGATTATGAAAAGGTTACCCTAGAGTGTCAGTTTTTCCATGAATATGGCATATAGCCCTACTATTTCCTTCTCCATAACCTAACTTCTAAAGGAAATAAGGGTTTTGAGATGTAAGGAGAAGGGAAAAAGGAGAAAGGGTTACATAAGAAAATCTAAGAAAGTGAAGGATTGAGAAAAACCCCCATCAGATACTGAAGTCAACTTGGAAGACAACTCTGATTAGAATAAAAATAAATGTAAAGAAAGAAAGGCGCAAAACAAGAGAGAAGGAACCATCATCATCTGTGAGTTCAAAAAGGAAGAAATTCAGCTACGGAACTGCAAGGTAAGAGGTACAACAAAATAAAGTTTTAGTTAGGAAAAGGAGGTAGGAAAAGGAAAATAATGTTGAGAAGAGATGAAACATTAGTTGAAATTGTGCACAAACAAAATGTAAAGTCAGTTTTAAAACTTTCATACTTGTAGTAAGGGCTTTCAATGCAAAAGTTGAATCTCTAGTAAAATTAGTTTGTTTCTATTAGAGAGACAAAAATCCTAGATCTAAGTTATTTTATGACAAAATTGGTGAGAACTAGGGTTCAATCTCATAGACCTATTTAGTTTGAATGAGGGAAAGAAATCTAAGAGAAAAAATCATATTTGATGAATCAATGAATCATTAATTAACAACAAACAAGTCTATTATACCTCTAAAGTGACAGTTTTCAAGTCGACTACTATTTCTGTTACTTTTGACTGTTGTTTCTTTCATCTGGTTATCTTACAATAAATTAAGTTTAGAGTACTAAGAAGAACTAGACATACGAGTCCTTCTAAATAAAAACTTCTAATGGGTGCAAGCTTCTTCTTTTCAATATACGTTTTTGCTTGGTTTGTAGCTATTGCAATCTCACATTTCTCTAACAAGAGGAGCTTTCCCATGTTTTGGTTCTTATAGTTACAAAACTTGGTTCTGTGAAAACTTGGGTGAGACCAGAGAGTAAGTGATCGGATCAAACACGAGAAAAGCTCAGGCAAACTAGGCATCTTTTAATGAAAATAATTGAAATTCTGTACAAGCCAAGAAATGAGTTTGAATTTCTAGCAAGTCAGTTTACCTTGTTTTCTCTATTGGCCAGAATTTGAATAGGAAACTATAACAAATTTTGTAACAATTATCTTGATAATATTATCAAGTTATAAATACATATTTAAATGTAGTGGAAGACTAAAAGAGGAATATGGAGATGCAAGTAAATATGATAGCAGGGATAGTAGTTATACCACACCAGAGAGTTTTGGCATATCCCAAGAATGGATGATAGTGAAGAGGATTTCCTGGATCCAACTGTGCCAAAAATTTCCATGAAAGATCCACTTCAAACCTTAAGGTTGATATTCTGAAGAGTGGATTTGGATTCCTCTTCATCCCAAAAGAAAGTACTATTTTCAACTACAACAATAATCTCTTTGCCTGGAAGTAACCTTTCGACTGCCTCATGATCAAGATCCTTGTTGGTCATATACTTGTCAATTCTATCCAAGAACACCATTTCTTGTGAGATAGATATTAAATTTTGAGGAAAGTTCCTAATAGGTTTTTAAAGAATTTTGAAAATAGATGTTGCAGTGAACACCTTAAACATACAATTCTTGTGACAACTAAAGTTGCTCTGAATTTGAGACTAACTTTGAGGCTATGGCTCTGGCTCTAGCCCTAGAGAATGGCATTTTGAGGGAGTGATTTTTCCTCTGATGATAGCTTTCATGAACACAATAATTTGTTCACCAAGAATTCCAGATAAAGTAATAAGAAACCAATGTTGATGAGGGTGACAATTTTGCATTCAGAACATGGATGTGAATATCTACTATCATGATGCTTGGCTCTCTATGTGCATCGGGCAATAATACTTGTGATATCTATTTTTCTTTCTCAATTTCCTACTCCTCCTTTGGATTCTAGGTTTGTGATTTCTTACATACTTTGAATACCTTGTGAGATGCCTATCAAGATTTGCTAGATCGATATGATTTGATCTTAAAAATCTCACTCTCCCTGCTATTATCACTTCCCTTCCGGGCTTCTTTTCCTCCTAAGGTCTCGAACCCTTGTACACCATCAAAAAATGAATTCTATAACCCAATATAGAACCCAAGTCAAGATCAACACATTCTTCTTGAATTCTACAGTCGAATCTAATTGATTATGCATAGAGAAAAATAATCGAACCCGCTCCCAACTTGGTAAGGAAGAATAGTAACGAGTAAGAGATTATACGCAAAGGAAAAGAATTGAACCCTCTCCCAACCTAGTAAGGAAGAAGAGTAGTGGGTAAGAGATTATGCACAGAGGAAGATCATCGAATAGGAGACCTGAAACCAATACATCAATATTTGATATTTGATATAGACACTTAACTATTGTACTTTCATATAGAATCCCTCGGGCCAACAATAAGTTGAGTGGGAAAGAGAAAAAAACACCTAAGTGATATTTGGTGGAGGGGGTACATGGGAGAAATTATTTTTGCATATAGTTAGAGGATGCATCTCCCTTACTAGCTGGTATTCTCCTCTAAAGAGCATCAAGTTACTCATTTCAGGGATACATGGGTGCAAGAGCAAATAATGTTTGGCAAGTATCGGGTTGTTAATTATTTACAGGTTCATTCCTAAGTGGTATATAGAAGAGAAAGGCACAACCTCTATTTTTGAGTGGTCCACATTAGCTGGGTGCTAATCCTCATGTTGATTCTCATACATGAGCGAACTAGATTACTGAGGCAAGAGCAGAAGTATAGAGATGTTCTCTCACAAACAGTGGCACATACTCTATATCAAATTGTCCCAACTGCAATAAATTGAAAAAGATGAGCGTATTATTTCTACTTACGGGTAGAGGATTTAGTTGGGAGGTTACTTCTTGTTTTCTCATGTTACGCTCTTGACATAGGCAGCATTAAACATCTCCATAATTTTATCGCCCCAGCTGCAATAAATTGAAAAAGAGGAGGGTCATATTGGTACTTACAGGCAGAGGATCTGGTTGGGAGGTTATTTCTTGTTTTCTCTTCATATGCTCTAGACCTAGGAAACATTCAACATCTCCATAATTGTATAAGTATTGTGGAGGACATAAATCAATTGCAAACCAGGATGGACTGCAATGCTAGACTGTAATACTAAGTCTTCTCAAAATCCTAGTACGAAATAGAGTTTATTTATAGTAAAATCCGATAGCTACTTAGTGTTATTAGCTTTGAGCACTCTCTGAACCTGGTAAGGAAGAAGATTAGTGGGGAAGGAGGGAAATTAAATGATTAGATTTAATCTATCAATTGAGTAGTGGGAAATTAAATTTAATGGGTCAATTTTAGAGCAGCAAAATATTAGATTTTAACATTTTGTCAATTGTTTATGTTTCCACTATTGAGTAGGAGGTTTCTTTGCATAGAGGGGTCTACAGAGTGATAATTTTGGAGGTTCCTTTGCATATAGGGATTTAGGGAGTGATAATTTTGGAGGTTTCTTTGCATATAGGGGTTTAGGGAGTGATAATTTTGGAGGTTTATTTGCATATAGGGGTTTAGGTAGTGATAATTTTGGAGGTTTCTTCACATAGAGGGGTATAAAGAGTGATAATTTTAGTTTGAGGTATTAATAAAAACTATAAAAAAATTATTTTGAAAAATGGTTTTAGGATTTATCACATGAGAGTATAAAAGATCTTTCTAAGTAAGTATGTTCATATAAGGAGGGAAAGAGAACATAAGGTTTATACATAAGGGGAATATTAACTAACTCTTAAAGAGGTGGAAAATATACCTAATTATATCAATAATGTTATTAATAAACTCAAATAGTCCTAGGTTGATCCAGATTTAAACAGGAACGCAATAGATTACAGAGATAACCATAAATACAGAGATGCGATAACCATAAATAAAGAGATGCAGTGGAAATAACACTTCATTTCATTAATGGAAAATACCGAAATATGCTTACAACCAGAAT
>APFE030261605.1:90706-106339 GCA_000404065.3 Pinus taeda
AGATTTCCCAAAAAACGTCGTTTAGGGCCTCAAAACGGCTCCGGAAGTTCAGGACCCGAAAAAACTGCTAAAAATAGTAAATTGTGTTACATTTACGGAAACTGAAAAACTGAAAGAGACAATTGCGGGGGTCCAAATGGGATAGGTGGGTGGCCACCAACATCCACCTGGATCATAGGTAGCCCATTATTTTTGGGGAATAATGTTATTAATAAACTTCAAGTAGTTGCTGGTAGCTCAGAAATACCTTATTAGAAGTTAGTTATAGTTTAGTTTACATTAGTCATTTTTAATTGTATTAATTATTAGTTAGTCATTTATTTTAACCCGCGATTAAATTAGTCATTTATGTTAGTTGCTTTTAGTTTGGTCACTTAAAATTGCTTAGTTTTGGTAGTATTTCACTTGGAAAAGTTGTGGTGACTAACGTTTTTAGCCACCTAGTCACTAATTTCTCATTTTCTACTAGTGTTAAAGGAGTATTTTTTATATTTCTTCTTCTTATGTTTACACCATTTACAGTAGCAGGATGTAGAATTTATGGACTAATATCCTTTGTTGAACGAACCATATCCCCACTCTGGCATTTTCCCCACATTTTTGCACAAAGAATGAGTTCACATGTTATGAAACATTTTAAAATATTTTGATGCTCTCTTCTTGGGGTTATTCTATTGAATCACTACATCTATATGATAATCTTCCATGGCAAGGGTCATGCCTTGCAACCTTATATCCTTATCCTTAAACTATTGCTCTACTCCATCTGGAAAGGCACCTAGAATACTGTGAATATAATATTTGATATAAGTAGGATCAATGTATTTTCTTTCTCCTATGAGTACTTTATAAATATAACAAAAATATTTATTCTTAAAAGATAAATATCATAATCTCTAAGACATGAAGAGAGATTGAAGATGCTCTACACCCGATCCAAATTTTTTAGCACCATAGAATTGTAGTCTTAAGGCTTCAAGTAAATCACTTTCCGCAGTGGGGGAGTTTAAGCATCATCTTCGGTTGTTTGAGGCAACCAATGCCACCATTCCCATGCAAGACCAGTAAACTCTACAATGAGGAGATTAGCCATATGCCCTGGAGTAATTGTATTGTCTTGAACGTTTTAGCAATACTCCAATTTCCCAGAAGTTGTAATGCTTCTTTAATTTCTTCTCTACTTTGAAATTATATATTAAGGATAGGATGCTCTAGAATTATATCTATGAGACTATTTATTCCTCTAATACCAAAGCTCCTTATATTAGTTAGCCTCAATGTGTTTGTAGAGGCTTCCCCCACATTTTTATCAAACACTTTTAAGGCCTACAATTCCTAATGCTAAAATATCCAAATAAATGTTTTTATGTGGAAACAAAGGATCCCATTGACTAACTGTAGTCATTTCTTTAAAAACAATGAAAACAAATTGTCATATATCTGAAGATCACATTTAGGTTGTATTGTTGGTTAAACTTCATAAGCAAAAAGATCAAGATATTTGTTCCTTATGTGACTAAATTTAATGTTATCTTTAGAGATATATTTTCTCAACGGATCAAAAGCGGCAAGATTTCTGACTGGATTATGAAATGTCTTAGAGAGTTCCATAACACTGAAATAGATATTTTCAAGAATCGAAAGCCCAATATTGAGCTTTTCTATGGATATTTTTATTGCTTCAATATCACTCAGCATAGGGGATACTATGTCCAATTTGTCTGAGATTTATTGTAGTGTTTCTCTTTCAAACTTATTGGAAGCAAATAATCTTAAAATATACTTATGAACATCATCTAGATTCTTGGTTGTTAAACTTGCTTGAAGATTTGAATAGTTCAACAACTTGCATTCATCATAAACACTTGTATCAGCTCAGGAGGATATGAATGGTAAATATTCATGTCTAATATTTCCATCAGACTGGCATTGATGAAAAGGAATGGCTAGAAGATTTCTTCCAAGAACAAATGAGAGTTCTCTTGTTGGTAATTTGACTGCCATTTCCGTATTGCCTCTAGGAAGTGTCACAAAAAGCATACATAGATGTGTTGAGTTAGGGGCTCCATATACAACTTTAATTTTTTCAATGCAGGCTGGGAAATCTGTATATTTTTTCATAATCATAGACTGAGTTATTCTTCCTACATTTACAAGTATGTTAAAGTTTTGTAGTTTGCGGGAAAGAACGGCTCAGGGTAGTAGGGATGTTACCAAAGGAGAGTTTATCCTTGGTGATTTGCATCTGAAATAATTTCTTCTTTCAATTTTCTAATAGAGCCAATTTGTAAGTATGGTTTTTATTTTCCCAAGAGGTTGGATAGATCATGCCTATGTAATCGAATGTGACAAGTTGAGTATTGGAAGAATGATCTGTTTCTAATATACTATGTAGGTGGGAAGTTCTCTCTATAAAGGGCCTTAGTGATGGAAGAGTGCCATTTGAGAATCTCACTATCGCCATACATTTTAATTTGCAAATGAGGAATGAAACAGACATATCGAATCCTCCATGAAGAATGTAGGCTTTAAGCGGGTTATAGATATAAGGATTTCCTAAAGAAAATGCATATATTGGATAAAAAATATAGAAAGTTGGTACATCATCCAATGGAGTAGAAAACCCGCCTATTAATGCATATGCAAATTGATTGTCTTGTGTCTTTGATATAACAAAGATAATGCACATTTAAAAATGTTCCAACTAGGGGTTGCAATCTCAACTTTATTGCACCAAGATGGTAGCCATTTTTGTGTGTTTCTTTCCCCAATCTATGAGATTTCTATCCAACAAATTTATATGAAGTGGTTTCAGCATTAGAAGTGAAAGGCTAATTTACATAATGGACTTTGATAAAAGAATGTGAAAAATATTCTCATCCATCGAGCTTATAGATATTTTTGGGATATATAGGTGAAGTTTCTAGTCTATGGACAAATGGGGCTCTGAAATAGAAATAAGTCCTCTCGAAGTATTAGACTTAGATAAGGAGGAACATATGTGATCCTTAACCATATTAGGTTTGCCTGAAGCATTACTAGATGATATTTCTACTGAATTTACTTCATCCATCAAAGGATTCATAGTTTATTGATGACAAAGCGAACTCTTGTGAGAGCTAGGAGTGAACTCTTTAGGACATAGCTAGCCAATACACAATTTTAACTCAAATATTTTATTGCAAGGCCTTGCGACCTCACATTTCAACAAAAACTCTTGAAAACATCATCATATAGAATTCCTTCATGAAATGGAAAATGCATATAACTTAGAATTAGAATGAATGAATACAAACTTTCATTAACATAGTATGAGAGCTCACCACTCCCATTCAACATCAGATCCTTTCATAAAAGGAAAAGGGTCAAAGAAATTTCACTTGGAGATTTAGCTCTTCTACCTCTCTTAAAGTCCCGAAATCAAGCCACTTGAAAAAATCTCTTAAATGTAGGGAAAATTTTAAGAACCCCCCCTAAATTTATAAGTATAATAAATGGGCGAATCTCCATGGTATATAGGAAAAATGGAAGGCGATTTTATCAATAATATAATATGGTATATATAATTTTTTTGGCGATCTTCCAAGCGCATGGTGAAATATTTTTACTTAATTATAAAATCTTGTAAATTCTTGGTATTACCATGGTTATCATAAAACCTAGAGCTTTAAAATTATATTATTAATTTATAAAAATTAATAAAATTAATAGTTTATTTTTAGTTTATTTTTTATTTTAACAAAGCTAAAATGTTTAACATACATTAAATTACAACATCCAATTTTACTCTTGATCCGCCAAGCCCTGAGAGGGATCAAACATTTTTCACTCTATGCTAGTTTGCACATCAAGATATTTGATACCTCTAAGGGGTTAGTAGATCCAGAGTAAAGATGGATCTATGCTAGTTTAATTCCCCCATTTAAATAGGTTACATTCCAAGTGAATACCATGGGTCAATACCATGTGCCATTTTGGTGAATACCATGGGTCAATACCATGGGTCAATACCATGTGCCATTTTTATTTTCATTAATACTAAGTTAATAATGTTTTTTTGCATGGTATTAATAACAATCTAGTCCATGGTATTTGTCCCATAGTATTTTTCCCATAGGTTTCACCTAAATATAACACATTTTTTGAGTGTTGGTAAATATAAGGTGGCTTATTGAGTAAATATAAAGAAATGTTTTATTTGTTTACCATACCTCTCATTTATTTATATTTTTATTAATTTACCATACCTCTTTTACAAATATGGTATTTGGCCCATGGGATTCACTTAAATAAAACCTCTTTCTTGAGGCTTCATAAATAGAACGAGGGTTATGGACTAAATATAAAAAGGGGTTTTATTTATTTACCATACCTCTTGAGTAAGAAAAAAAGTCGTTTTATTTATTTACCATACATCCACTTTACTTATATTTTTATTTGTTTACACCCTTGCATGTATATAAGGTGACTTATGGAATAAATATAAAAAATGTTTTATTTAGTTACCATTCTTCTCATTTATTTATATTTTTATTAATTTACCATACCTCTTTTATAAATATGGTATTTGGCCCATGACATTCACTTAAATAAAACCTACTCTTGAAAATGGGGGAAGAGAAGGTTGTAACTCCTAATTTCAAGGGCTAGGTGGGCTATTTGAGGTGATTTGTAAAAATGTACTATGATACAAAATATTTGCCCACTAAAAATTTAAAACCCCTTAATTTAGCCAAAAGGCTAACATTAGCCCCTAAAATTTTCTATGCTTAAATACTTATGAGTTTTTGATCTATTAATCTATTTTCTTGAATCTCAAAAAACAAGGTCAAACAAAAATGTTTAATACTTATAGATTGTTTATATTTGTGTATAAATACAATTAATTTATTTAATTTTTTTTGTTTTTTTTTCATAATTTCTTATTATATGTATACCAAAGTATATTCTAGAATATTCCCCTCATTGATTTGCTTTTGACACACATCTCGAATAAAAATAGATGTAAATTAATAATCTCCAACCTTCTATCAATCTCCAACCTTCTATCTCCTAGAACACGGTTGAAAATTGAAAATTTGATAATTACATAAATCTGGTGGAGGGTTAAAAATCTAAAAGAAGTGCCGCTCATGACTGGCACTAGCTGCTTTGGTGACCAGGACTTCTTGTCTTTTCATTATTAAGTTAAAAATAATGTGAAATTAGTGGAGAGAGTCCAAGAATATGATATAACAATGGTGTATTGCGTTCGACTCTGTCATATGGACTTCTGTGCTATATTCAATTTGGCTACAACGCGCCTCTCTTATTGATGTATTTGACTTAACTAATTTTAAATGCGTTACTAAATCCAGGCCTCAACATAAGTAGTGTTTGTTGGATAATAACCTAGTTGTTTTTATTCGATTTTTTAAAGTTTTTTTTTAACTAAGTTTTTGGATTAAATTTTTAAAATTAGTCATGGAAACTATAAGTATTTAGAAGTTTTCAGAGTGCTAAATTTGCATATACAATAAAAAAAAATGAATTTACATAATACAAATCAAAATTTAAAAAAAAATTCCACTAAATCCAAACACTAAAAAAATCCAAAAAATCACACTAAAAACAAATTCCAATTCTAAAAAAAGACACCGCTGATTGACCAGATGCGTGGCAACTTGGAAGTCCATAATTAAATCTCCGCGTGCCAGAGCCTGAGTGGGATGATAACGTAAGTAGCAAGGAGTCACCATCAGAGTTGGTCCCGTCCAACTGTGGGCAGCGTGCCCCCGAAAGAGAATCGTATTCGTGCAGACAAGTTCCAAAAAATCCATTGTAAGATTCTAATCTTTTGGGGCAGACAAGTTCCAAAAAGTCCACTGTAATAATCGAGTCTTTGTTTTCAGACATGTAGAATTTATGTGAACGACACCCAACACAGTCCACTGATATTCATCGCAAAGCTCGCCAATTTAGTCAACTTCGTGAATAGATTTGGATGGCTCAACTTATCTCTATTACAAATTTTGGGAATAATAGATCTGGATGACTGAATTTATCTAGATTACAGATTTTGAGAATTTTTTTAATTGGGCTGAGACATAATTGACTGCTGACCTCCCTTCCATTCGCTCAATGCAATTTCCCAGTCTAAACTGGTATTTCTGTTCAATTCACTGACAGAAAAGTAGACCTAGCTTCTCTGTCAATACAATCGGGATAATGGTATCAGATCTAAACTAGTATCTATGTTCTGATAAGAACAATTGAGCTTGCTTCTATCGGTCAATGCAATCTAGATAAAGATGCCCAGTTTAAACCGGTATCTATGTTCAATGCACCTATTGCAATTTTCAACCACCCATAGACTTCTATAGGCGTTGCACGTCTTGAGTCAAAAGTTGCTGCAGATACATGCTCCATCGTCCAAGTGTTTGTTTCTATTCATGGCATATCATGGTCAATGTGCAAAACGTGCATATAAATATTACAACAAATTTGAATTACATCAAATTAATGGCGTTGGAGGGGTTGCTCCATATGGTTGTAGTGGCATTCGTGCAATGTTTACATTCTAGATGTGTCATCTAGAAGATGGTGTGGTGGAATGAAGGGAATGTCCTAGAAGATGGTTCATATTGTTGCGTGTTATTCTTCAACGTTTGCTACATGTCCATGTGGTGGAATGGAGAGGATGTCCAAACGTCCTTGCAACTCTCTTTCCCATTGGTAAACAGCATGTCTTCACTGTAGCAAGTGGACCTGTGATTCGTGATTCGTGAGTGCGGAAGAGTACATGCATTTGGAGGGTGCATTGCTTGCCAGAGCTAATCAGTTTTTATAGGACATTAAATGATTGGTTAGTTGCATGCCTTTTAACTTTATAACACAGTTTATTATTTTTCATTTATGCTCGCAGGTGTGTTATAAAGTTAAAAGGCATACAGTTAACCAATCATTTAATGCCCTACAGCAAGCTGATTAACTCTTGCCAGTTGCAATGACTCTTGAAAAATTGGTAGCTGTTTCTCCCTTATGGTTGCATTGGAATTTGCACTATTTCTTGAACTGCGGTTGGAAACATTTGAACCACCAATGCAAGTTTAAGAATTTGAATAAAGAGATCTATGGCGTTAACTTTTTGGAGATTCCGGTGCAAGTTTAAGAATTTGAATAAAGAGATCTATGGCGTTTACGCTATGGAGTTGTCTATAATGCAACTTTTTGGAGATTCCGGTGACGGAATCCGGCGGAAGAAATGAGGTTAAATCTTGATTTTTAACAGTTAAAATGGTTTTTTAACTGCATATTTGGATTCAGCGCCCTGAAAAACCCCTGGGAGCCATTGATTGTGCAGAAACTAGCTATCAAACTTGGGATTCCAATGAATTGCTGCCCGATTTTGACCGGAAAAATCTGCCAGAAAAGCTTTCAGAAAGTCGCGTTATAAACTACTGCTTACGCTATAGTGGTTTCAGTTTTCCTTTTCCACTGAACTTATTGGTACCAGAACGAAGGTGTTGCAATTTCATGTACTTCGTTTTTTAGGGTAGCCGTTGATTTATTTCTATGGGTCGCTGCCGATTCCGATTTTTTTTGGTATTATATTTGAGATTGTGAAATATCCCATATTTTAGAACAGGAACTTCTGAATATATGTAGCCTGTTATAATCTATTAGACTCCCATGAAACTAAATACGGAGTGGAATCAGAAATTGTGACGGTGATTGACACGGATTTTAAAAGAATGTATAACGAATATCATGCCCTGTAAAATTATGGTATAATTTTGTAAAACTTCGGTAGTATATTTGGATATTAATACAATGATTTTTATATGTATTAATCATATCATTCATTGGAACATAAGTTTGCAAAACTTCAATATTATATTTTGATACGGATATTTATATGACTGGGATTTTTGATATTTATATATTATTCCGAGGTTTTTATTTTTATTAAAAAAATTATTAAGGTTTATTCATTTAATTATATTGTAATATATATTTAAAAATGCAATTATCATTTAATTGGTAACTAATTGTTTAATATTTTATTGATATTATATATGTAAATTTAGAATTTAAAAACAATTAAAAATAGAAATTTATGGTTTAGACATTTTGGCAAATTTTACTACTATCTGTTATGAAAAATATAAAATGTTTGGTAATAGTTTTGTAAAAATATTCAAACTTCTATTAAGTTATAGTGCTAATTGTTAACTAATCTTTTGGGATTATGTTTGTAAGATAGTAATTAGTTGTTAGTTTTTCCTTTTAGTTTTCTAGACAGATTTATCTTGAACCTACCTTACATTTGTATAAATGAAGTTCTCATCATGAATGCAATCACTTTTACATTGTGGAGTTTATTGATAGACTTGTCTACAATGGTATCACAGTCGTGGTTGAGTTGTTTATATTCTTTGCCTTGGTTGAGTTGTTTATAAACTCCATGCCTACTAAGTTTGTTTCTAAGGAGGCGTTGCTTGAAGTTTATGGAGGGAAAAATGTACAAGTTTCATAAAATGCATTTGGAGGAGCACATTGCTTTCAAAGGCATGAGATAAAGGGTGTCAGACTGTTGAAACCAAGTTCAAAGGAACCAAGGTAAAAGTGATTACCCACGAGTAACTTTGAATATTAGCGAAGCTTTGAAACATTTTTTGGAAGTGAATGATTCAATTTTTTTCATATTTAGCATTTGAATTTAATCCCCATATTGCTGGAAGTAGAGAATGCTACAATGTTCATGAAAGTGAAAGTAAAAATAAAAACTGAAATTTTTGACAAGGTTTTGTAAAATTAAATGAATATGGATACATTTTCCAAAATATGGGACCACAAGTAAGGTATACATTTCCTATATTTTATATTACTTTGAGAAACAACATCTTTGTGTGGAAGTAGGTAGAGCCAGAAAGATGAAAGAAAACATAGAAAGAGGCAGAGCCAGAAAGGTGAAAGTGAACAGAGAAAGAAACATAGAAACGTGAAAGCTAATAGGAGAAAAAACATAAAGGTGAAAGTGAAGAGAGAAAGAAACATAGAAACGTGAAAGCTAATAGGAGAAAAAGTTGTTGAGTATGAAGTGAATGGAAATTGTATCAAATTGTGATTGAAGATAATATTTCTCATTTCTTTTATCAAATATATTTAAGAGAAATAAAATAGTTAAAGAAAAATGAAATGAGGAAGTAAAAGTAAAAGTGGCTAAGTCTGAAATTAATTAAATTGCAGTTAAAAGTGGTGGAAATATTCTAGGAGAAGTTTGTTTTTTATTTTTATTTGAAATAAGTTTTAAAAGTTGAAGAGAAAAAGAGAAAGAGAAACAATGAGGATTGAAACACCTAACTATCTATTGGGTTATTTTTGGAGCTCATAAACAAACCATTAAGTCAAATCATTGTTTAAATTAAAAGGAGAAAGATATTTATTTTTTCATTTTAAAGAATATTCTACATAATTCATATTTGCAAAAGGATTTGTTCGGGTGCAAGTAATCATCATATACAAGGTGATATGAAACAAGGAGAAAAAAAAAATGTCAAAGCAAGGAGAAAAAAAAAATGTCAAATGTCTTAGATGTGGAAAAGTTTGTCACACTACAACTAATTGTATACTTGCTTGGGAGAAAGTAAGTGAAAGGAAATAACAATTGAATGAAAGGAAAGATCAACCACCACCAGATAAGGGAAACTCGTCAGATTCTGCACATTATATTGTTGCTCATTGCAATTTTCATATTAATGATGTTTCTAGTACTGCAATGTTTTCATGGCAAGACAGTTGGATTTTGGATTTAGGTGTCACATGTCATATGACTTTTAAGAGAGATTTTTTTGAAAATTCTAGTGACCAACTTGATGGAGTAATATATTTTGCTGAAAAATCTCAAATTAAGCCTTTGGGAATTAGATCTATTTGTTTGAAGATACCAAATCTTGTAGATTATCTTCTACGGGATGTCCTTTACATTCCACAATTTCAAAGAAATCTAATGTCTCTTACACATATTCAACAACAAGAGAATTCCATAAATGTCTTCGATGACATCGTTAAGATGCATAGAGCATTTGATCATGGAGTCATTATGACCAGCCTTGAAGAAAGCACACTTTTAAAATTGAATGACACATCATCTACTGTAATAAATTCTCATGATAACTGTACTCTTTTAGAACAACGAAATGATACTCTATCTTCCAATTTGTTATGACATGCCCATTTTGGTCACATTAACTATGACAATATCATAAATATGAGACAACAAGGTATAAAAGGATTTCCTACAATTCTAAGAAAGCTTACACTGTGTGATGCTTGTATTTTGTGGAAACATTCTAAGCAACCTTTTCATAGTTCTTCTTCTAGAGCTTCAAGAAAATTAGGTCTCATACATTCAGATTTATGTGGCCCTATGCCCATTGCAACTACCAACGGTAATAAATATATGTTGACATTTATTGATGATTATTTGAGAATGTGTTGGGTGTATTTGTTGAAAGATAAGTGACAAGTATTAGAGAATTTCAAAATTTTTCATTTGATGGTCAAAAATGAAACTCAACTGAACATTGGCATCCTCAAAATTGATAACATTGGTGAATATACTTCTAATGCTTTTGAACAGTATTTAAAGGTCAACGAAATCCAACAATAGACTACCATACCTTATAATCTACATCACAGTGGCATTATAGAACGTATGAATAGAACTTTTCTTAATATGGCTAGATCTATGATGATCTTTAAGAATGCTAAGTTGATGTTTTGGGGAGAAGTAGTGCTTTGTGCAGCTTATATTCACAAGTGCTTTCATTCTTTTGTCATCAATAATAAATCTCCTTATGAAATGTGTTATAACCATCTTCGTGTTGTTCAACATTTTAGAGTCTTTGGTTCTGTATGCCATGTATTAATTCCTAAATATCAATGCAACAAGTTCGGTGCTAGGAGTCACAAATGTATTTTCTTTGGATATTCTACTACTTCGAAAGCTTACAGGTTGTATGATGAGGAGAACAAGAAATTTATTCTTTCTATAGATGTGTGGACGATGCTAGACCCACCAACATTCTGGGGATCTCCCCGGTATGAAGTCCCAATCAAACTTCACACTATTTGGTGTAGGAGTCCCATCCTATACGATGGCCCTGTTGCTATTTACTTAGAGATTTTCCTTATCTCTTGTTGTTCAACACATGAAAGTGTTATGATGGTGTCTTCAAAAAGAAACGTGAGTACGCCTGGTGAGTGAGTAATGTAACTCATGTCTTGATTTTCTTACTGCAAAGGGAGAGAGTAAATTGAGCCTCTAAGTGATAGGTAATAATACCACCTAGGAAGAGACACACGCGAACTAGAAAGGTTTGTTTAGCATCCAACATAATAGTCCATAGTATATGCGATAGTAGTTAAAACCGAATTGAAGGGGACAACATGTACACCACCTAGCAAAGTAGGCCACACAGATGTGATGGTCGTTATAACCAACAAACAAAGATGGTCAGTCGAGTATCCTGTGGACTAGTCCACAAGGATGAGACAACGGTGATAACCGGTACAACACATTCCCAAAAATGTAAGTACGAAAACAACTGAAGTAATTCAACTAGTTTAATAAAAGTGAAATTTACATGCATTACAAATGCTGAAAGAATAATCTTACAAACATCTACAAAACATGCATGAAAACATTTTGGCCTTAACACGATTATGGATTAAGAAAAACTCCCAAGAAATATCTGTACACCATACATCACTAGTCCTAGTAGAGGGACATTGGAGCCACTCCTTGCTCCTCAAAGAACTAATTTTATACTCTCAAGGCTATGTGATAGGAACCAAGCTCAAAAGTCCTTGCTCATACAATGGGAGGGGTATATATGGCCAAGAGTGAAACTTCACCCTTGTGACTCCTGGACTACCCTCATGACCGATGAACTTCCTATGAATTTTCAACTCACACGACTCTTCAACGTCTTGTGTGCATCCATTGGAATTTCACTTTACATTATATTCAGTTGCAACAGATATGGCCCATGGTGGTGATGTGGCCTCAACAACTCATGACACAACTTGAAACAGAACTACTAACATGTATTAGATGGTTGTGGTGTCGTGTCAATTTGTTGCACTGTTAAGTGATGGATGTTCTCTGAGGTGTTCTTTGTATTCTCCACAGCATGGCTTGGTGCTACGAGGTCTTCGATGGTCTTTGTCTTCTAAGATGGTTCCTTGCATGTGTTCCTTTCGCGTGCTGTTTGATGCACTTTCTTCGTTCATCTAGCTGCAAGTAAGTCTTCTAGCATGTGTGCTCCTTCTTCATCCCATTCATCATCTCTCCATGATGTATTAGTGTACATGTGCCTGCAATTCACTCATGACGAGATGCCATCAAATCCAAAACCTCCTAGTTTAGCATGATGCATTGTTTTCCATATTTTGGGCCCAGGACAGATGACAACTAGGAGAGGGCCCAGTAACTGTGCACTGTGTAGTTCCAGGTGATAGGGAGGTTGGACTAGTCACTGACTTCACAGAGTGCAGCTCAGGCTTGGACAAGGAACTCCAGGGCACAATCTTCATTATCGGGGAAAATTGTCTAGAGGCCACTAGGTGGCAGAATTGTGCAGTCAAGGACACTAGTGGCAGCTCCAAGGTGGGACCCTGAAGGACACCTCCATGCATTTTCCAGAGGGAGGATAAGGAAGGAAAACAAAGGGACTCGAGGACACTTCTGCGCAGTTTTTGAGAGCTGTGAGTCCCAACTAAGGGAATTCATTAAGAGGACATCTCTGTGCAATTTCTGGGAGCATTTCAGGCTCAGGTCTCTGCATAATGTGGGATTCGAGTAAGATGGAGGGAGGCTTGATAACTATCCTTGCGCAGTGTGTTGTTCAGATAGGTAGTGAAGCAGTTTCTGCACTATTTTGGGAAGGAAGACATGTTACTCACCTATGGGATTGTGAAGTGCAACTAACTTGGAGGACAACCTCAATCATTGTATAGCTCCAGATGGTAGAGCAGCGCCACTCAGAGCTGAGACTATGCAATGAAACTCAGTCAGGGTCTGGTGAAGTGAAGTTGTTTCGTGGAGGGTTTTTAAGGAAAATGGCTAAGTGCGAGGGTCAAGTGAACTTGTGATGACTCAACATTATGATCACACACTTAGCACACTTCGAAAAAATGACAACCCTAACCATCGGGACAACATAACAAAGCATGAATCTCTGTGGAACTGTCTAGAGATGAAAGTGACAAGTGCGACACTTGGGATAGACCTTTCGACGACTATGACGACACTTGCACGACAATGCTTACAACTTTGTGTGTGAGTGTGATGGGTGTTCACATAGCCCATATAAGCTAAACACACAAAGACAAACCTTTGAAATTACCAGAACAAGGTTGCAAGCATGACAAATCAATCAACATGCCAAAAGACGACAATTGGTTAAGAAAGAAAAAGGGTGAAAAGACTATCAAGGAGCTTAACGAATGAGCTCGAGTGTTTGCAACCATCAAAGGAAAAACCAAGAAAAGTCTCGAAATTTGAGTGCAAGACAAAATTTGGAGGGTGTTGTAGCTGCTACAATACTTGGCGACACACTGGTTGAATACGATCTTCTTAGTTTTGGTTCATTTTCTTGTGCAGGGCCTTGGTCCTCCAGGGAGTATTGATTCATCATGCAAATTACCTTAGCTTCCCCACTTACCCCATGGATAGACATGGTTGGCCTTTTAGAAACCCAGTTCAACACAACATAAGGTTCAGCTAGATCACAATGTTTCGAATTGGGAAGGGTAGTTTGGCTCGCAAGCTTGAGATTTTCATATTGTAAGTTTTCATCTATAATGTTGTTGCACTAGAGCAGGCTTGGACAGTACCCTGATGTAGTCACATAGGAATACAAGCATTTCTCCACTACCAGTGAGCTTGGATAGTACCTCAGTGGAGTTTCCTGCTTCAGCTCTCTGCGCAGGAAGCCTTTCTCTTCTTATGCCTTTGTTATTTTTCAAAGAGAATAGGAACTTAGTTATTTTTGGGTGGAAGAGGGATCCTGACTTATTGAGAGTAGGATAGGTTGTTCCTTCAGAGAAGCATGTAAAGACCTCTGATTTAGGTTTGTTCATTTATATTTTCCCCTTCTCCATTTATATTAGTTTGATAATCTTGAACACACCAAAGAATAAGATTGAGTATATTCATGAGGTTTCCCAAGCTAGACATGGGTTCATGGTTTGGCCAAAACTCTCCTTAGAGATAGTTCATATTTTCCATCAAGACTTCATCAGCCAAAAGTTACAACCAAACACAAAGAAGATGAACATAAGATTGGCCAAGCACTGCAATGTCACAAGACTCTTTGAACTTCAGCCACATACAAATTCAGGAGACAGAATGCAGTGCGACACAACACTTTATTTACAAAAGAAAAACAGTGAAACAATAAGGAAAACAAAACAACAAATAAATAACACTACAAGAAATGAAAATACTATGTACATAGCACAGGGCATGGCCCTGGATCCTTGAAAATAGCATTTTAAGTCTTGGCCATTGTCGGAGAGAGTGTCAATCCTGCTGTCAAGTGATTGAAGATGGTACATGTGTTGTCCAAGCCTTTCATGGACTATAAATGGACCAATCCACAGGGATTGAAACTTTGTGTGCTTGCCTTTGTCCTCATGGGGTTTGTCCCACTTTAAGACAAAATCACCCACACTCAAGCTAGTAGTCCCTGCAAACTTTCTGTTGAACCATCTCTTGATACAGTTTTGATGGACTGTAGATTTTTCTTTTGCTTTCATCCTTTCTTCCTATAGCTTGTCAATGTTTCCATTCTACGCTAAACAAACAGACACATCTTGCCTTGGGATTCTTAGGACAACTAGAGAGCAGGTAAGTAAATGTTTGACATTTTCTTTCATCCTTTCTTCCTATAGGTTGTGTAGTGTATCCATTCTATGCTAAACTAACAGACACATCTTGCCTTGGGATTCTTAGGACAACCAGAGAGCAGGCAAGTAAATGTTTGATAGGAGGATGACTTCTTTTTTATATACGAGGATGTAGGGGGAGGTATTTAGAGAAGGCTTAGGTGTGACTCACCTAGCCCATAGAGTGTTCACCGGAGTGGAGTGCCAGTTTCATTGTTCAAAGTAAATGGCATCTTTTATGATGTTGATGAGGTTCTTGTTTGTAGACTCAGTAAGACCATTTCCTTGCAGGTAGTAAT
The DNA here is from genome assembly GCA_000404065.3 of Pinus taeda. Taxonomy (NCBI): domain Eukaryota; kingdom Viridiplantae; phylum Streptophyta; class Pinopsida; order Pinales; family Pinaceae; genus Pinus; species Pinus taeda. The sequence goes on from APFE030261605.1 coordinate 105,943, forward strand.
TAGAAGAATGTTTTAATGCATGTCATTTTTGTTAGGATATTCCGACACGTAGGAATAGTTAAGTATAACTTGGTCTAGTATAGAGTTAGGTAAAGTGTGTTTCTTTAACATGTACATTTGTAACTTACAATCTGACGGTCACGATATGTAGTGATCTGACGGTTCACTCTTCCTCGGTATTACCGACACTTGATCCGTGGCTTGACACCCGATTGGTCCATGAGTTCTATTTAAAGCGCATGGAGGGTCATTGTTCGGGTAATCCGTCTATGAGAGAAAGATTATGTAAATTTTCATTCTTTTATTAATAAATTGCCTATAGTAGCCACGTTGGCGCAGGCCGTGGACTATTTCCCTCTTTGAGGGTTTTAACCACGTCAAAAATACTGGTGTATTG
>APFE030261606.1:0-11919 GCA_000404065.3 Pinus taeda
AGTTGCAAAACGTGTGATAACAGGGTGGACCAACTCCTTGCTCCTTGTGAAATGCCTCATGAGTGTTAGAACAAATGTATGATGATAAATATATTTTTTAGCACTTCTAGCCAACTCAACAATTTCCTTGATCCAAGGAATTTTTTCCATGCCCTCTAGCATCAAATCAATGTAATGGGCGACACAAGGAGTCCAGTATAAGCTTTGAGACCTCCCCATGAGCAACTTTCCAATAACAACATAGTTAGTAGCATTGTCTGTAATGACTTGGAAAACACACGGCGGACTTATGATCCAAGTGGATATTGGTGGCCACCTGCCTATTTCACCTAGACCCCCCAGTCAGTTTCCTCTGTTTCCTTGTTCATTTCAACATTTACTATTTTTAGTAATTTTTTAGGTGCTTAACTTCTGGAGCAGTTTTGACCCCCTAAATGACATTTTTTGGGGTCTGTGGCCAAAACCTGTAGTACTCGGCGAGACCTTTCCAACAAGGTATCATACGTGCCAAACAGAGATAATATGACCAAGTTATGACCTCGGGAAGTTGGCTACCCAACTAACCCCAACGGGCCCACAAACTCTTGGTGTTACATCCCTTGGGGTTAGGGTTTTGGTTGTTTAGGGTTTTCTTGTGTTTTCCAATAATAAATAGGCCCTTGAGCTTCATTGTAACACAATTTAGAGGCATGTAGCTGCCTCATCTCTTCTCAGAGATAAGTTACCATCGCTCGAGCTATCTTATTTCCATTCTGTTTGTAAGCATAGTTCAATATTTTTCTCTTAATGAAATGAAGTGTTTTTCTGTTGCATCTCTATGTTTATGATTATATCTGTAAGTTGTTGCATTCTTGTTTAAGTTCGGATCAACTTATCTCTTGAATGAAGTTATCCAATAACTAACATAATAACCATGCATCTTTAACATATGTAGATGCATCAATAGATTTGACAAACATTGTCCCCCGTGGGACAATTAACCAAGAAATTTAGAATGGACATGCCCTTCCCATCTATCCAACCATTTGACATAACGATGAATCTCGTGATCTCTCATGATTCCTTCAACTCAGCGAATCTCCTTGTTCAATTTGCCTTTTCCCCGAGATGCCCTCTCAAGTCATTATAAGGGCCCTTGTAGCCTGGACTAGCAATGGCAACAACTTCAAACATGGAATGGTAGAATGGTTTGTTCTTGGTAATGTTGAATGGTATGTCACTGCAAAGAAAACATTTTGCCACAATTTTGTCAGCCTCTTCCTTCTCCTTCAATTTCACCATTGAACGAATAGAAGGTTGCCCCCTAGGCACAAATCTTGGCACAATGAAAGGTGAGGACACTAAGGGGCCAGGCATTGCAGAGTGTGAGCTCGAGGATTGTCTTTCCCCCACTCCCGAGAAGTTTATTGATCTATTTGCAAGATTAAGCCTTGCTTCTTCCTTTTGGATCTCTCTTTTTATGCATTTGAAAAACGGATTGGTTTGCAATATGGATAATTTTTGGGTCGGATCCTGGGAAACGCTCCACTTCATTCCTTGGTATTTTGGCAAGGTGGTATTTCAAACGGTTGATTCCACCAAACATTTCCATACCACATAACCTGCAATTTAACCTCATTTTATTATGACCCTCATAGGGTAGACCATACTTCCAAAATGGATCCAATGACTTTGGCATTTTGATTTTTGAAATGTATAGATTCTAGAGTCTAGAACACTGATTCAATTTGTAAACTGATGGGACAAAAAAAGGAGGGGAACTTAAAATTAGAAATTCTGAAGTAGAATACAAATCCACAAAATTGAAAAAACATGAAAAATGCTCCAATTAAAATACCTTAGCTACATAATTATTAAATCATCCATTCAAAGAGAGAAAAATGAGGTATATCTAATGAACATCACATACCCTTTACTAGATCTTGAAAAACAAAGAAAATGAAGGGATTTTTTTACATACCTAGAAATATGGAAATGGTATATTGGAGTAGATGTCCACTTAACAAATACTCAGCTAATGACAAATAAAGCTATCGAATTCCCCTTCTTTGCTTGTTGAAAAATAGTCACAAGGTCACTTGTCCTCTTAGAGCTCAATCTCAGCAAGAGAAAAACCCAAATGACCAAAAAAAACAGGATGCGGGTGCTTTAAACCAAATTATGTACAACAGGGTGATAATTTCTGTCATCTTGTGATAATTACGGAAATTATCTCGATAATTCCATTTCAGGAAATTTATTGTGATAAATACCTGTGATAATATCGGCAAGGGGCCTTTTGGCGATACTATTGTGATAATTCTGATATTATTGTGATATGTGCAACATGCTATCTTATTGTCTCCTTGAATAGGAATCATGGTGTAAGGCAACAATTTGGACCCCAAGTGTAACTCAAGCACACTAAAAGTCACAAATTCAAAAAGCCCAAGTTGTCAGAAAGCTGCAAGCATTTGATCTCCACACAACTTAAATTATTTCAGGACACATAAGTTCAAATATATATGTTCTTAAGACTTTTAAAATTATGTTGAACTTGAAATGATAATCGATTGTGGGTAAGTAATGGACCATGACGAGAGGATTGAAAAGTTTAGAAATAGATAAATTTCAGGGCCATGTTGTCTCAAAACGAACCAAATGTTTGTGGTAAAAGCTGGCCCCTTTTTCTTGCAAAGTATATAGTGATGAAAGGTAGATATCAGACGTATGCAACTCCTCTCTTCCGGAGTCTTTGCAGAGGAATAGTGCACAACTTCCATGCAACAAAAATTGGAGAAAAGGAGTAAGGAACATTGAATAACAATCATGATAGCCCATAAAGTTGTTTGTAGTGTGATTGACCTTCACGGTGGACTACTTTTGGTTTGTATTTTCATATTGTTCACAGTTAAGAGTTAAGGTTGGAGCCTTTTAGTGATCATTTTCATTTTTATTTTTGTACCATACAATTAGAATTGTACTACATTAGGCCCACATGCAACAACCTATTCTATTACAAAGATTAAACCTATATAAACAATAGTGTAGGATCAGTTTTTATCATATGGGAATTGGCAGAAGAATCCAGTGAGGTGTGGCACTCGTCTGGAAATCGGGAGTCAGGAAATCAGAACCTATATAAATCAACAATAGTACAGGGTTAGGTTTTATATATGATTTTTATTCTGATAGAAATTTTATAGAAGCAAGATATTTGAACCTTCTAAGCAAGGTCTGGAAATCAGGAGTCAGGAGATCAGAACCTATATAAATCAACAACATTGCATGGTTAGTTTTTCTATGTGATTTTGATTGTGATAGAACTTTTACTAAAGCAAGGTGTTCGAGCCTTTTAAACAATACTATGGAATTGAAACACAAGATTTTGTTGTAATCATCATGTTAGCTCTTGCGACGTGGTCACAAATTCTAGTAAGGGTGTTAAACTTTGAAGTTCATATTTTAAGGCTGAAATTTTGGTATCTAAGTATTTTACGAACTGTGATCTAAGTTACTGGAAACTCGCAGAAACGTCGTTCAACATTTCGGATATGGAAACACGTACGAAACGGCTTGGAAACGACATGGAAATGTTTCTACCACGTTTCATTAAATTTTTGGAAACGACCTTCTTGAGATCGAAAACGTTTCAAAGGAGTTTCAAGGAAATTTGATCCGTTTCTAGAAAATTTGGATATGTTTCTAAAAAAATATGGATACGTTTCCAAGTTTTCAGGTTCCCAGTTTTCTAGGTTTCCAATGTTCTAGGCACTTTATTGCAAGAATATATTCCAGGGTTGTTTGTGCAGAGCATGTAAATGAGGCTGAATTCTTTCCGGACCTTATATCCATTGATTACAGCTCATCTGAAAGTGAACATTTATCTTGACAAAGGATTCATGACATGATAGAGGTATTTGCCAACAAGTTTTCAACAATGCCAGATCTAAAGGATGGAAACCTGGAATTTGGAATGGAAACTCATTAGGTATCTATAATCAAGAAGGAAAGTTGTTACTCACAAAGTTGGATGGAAACCTGGAATTTGGAATGGAAACTCATAAGGTATCTATAATCAAGAAGGAAAGTTGTTACCCACAAAGTTGGTTGGTGGAAGCAGTTTCTTTGCATTTGGTTAAATTTCTTAACATTTCTTTATGAGTATCATACTTCACAATATTTAATTGCTTAAATTGTGGCATCTTGATTCTTGGTAATATGATCTTAGGTTGTGAATAAATAAATCCAGCTTACTTCTGTCTATGAAATTCAGAATTCAGAGCATCTCCTGTTGTAGCCACTGGAATACAGTCCAATTTATAATGTGTAGACTTTGTTATTTACAATAATTAAATTTACATTATATTCGGTGATATTAAACAATATTTCAATGTGATGACTCCTTTAGAGTCTAGACCAAGATATTGTGCAATATATTATTTACAAAGTCAAATTCACTATGTTGCCTCTGTATTAATATATTATTTACAAAGTCAAATTCACTATGTTGCCTCTGTATTAGTGCTGTCAAATTCATTAGAAAAATATATAATTTCATAAAAGTATGATGTGACTCTGAAAACAATTTCATATTCCTTTGAACTGTGAGTGGGTATTGCCATTTTAATCAAAGGTGTTAACTTGAATGTTATAATAATCAGTGATGATGTTGACATTGTTTATATTGAATTGATAATGATGATTTGTTTATGTTGAATTCATAATGATGATTATATATTTTTAAATATAGAATCCAGATTATTTTAAAATTTGCCGTATCCATTTCAAACTCCATATCAGTATCCGTTTCAGTGCAACTTAGACTGTGATTAGCATAGCCACATCCAGAAGAAATTAGGCTGTTGTAAACATTACATTCATGTCCTTGGTTTAATATACACTTAATTGTTAAACATTACTGCTATAAGGGAATTTTTCGGTTGTATAGGGTAAAACAGTGAATTAGGAAAGTGTATAATTGGCAGATAATAGGCAGTTTTCTTGGTTTTGTCTTTCAAGTGTAAGGGGATAGAGGTATGCATTTAAAAAATATTTTCCTGCCTCAATCGTATTCTTTTGGTAATCAACGAGTCTCTATTATTCTTTTATTTGCACGTGTTTCCAGAATCGGGCTATTTTATTCCTTTAATTAGTATTGTGTAAACCTTGGTCATTTGCTACTATTTGCTTGAGTGTAATTATATCTTGTTTTTTTCAAGAGCCTTCTACTTTAAGGACTTCATAAGCTAGACTGACATTTGCTTTTTCCATGCTTTGGTGGCATTGAATCGTCTTCTTCAGGTTAGTGATAAAAATGTCCAAATCTTGAGAGATTTTGGTCAGTTGGAATTGGCATTGGAGAGACTTAGATCTCGTCTTAGAGTGTTGATGCTAGATGAAAACCAGGGAGACTTTCTGAGAGACATAGAAGCACAGCGTCAAGAAGTGGAATTCATGTTACGCAAGAAATTGTAAGAAATATTATTGGATCCCTTTATAAATGTGCATCATTCCTTGCGCTGTATATCTTCAGAACCAAAAATCACGAGGTTCTAAATATTCAGGCGTTTTTGCTTGTAAGCTAGGCTAGATGTTATTGTAATTTAGTATATTGTACTGATACAAATGTGTAACCTGAGAGTACTAATACAAATATTTCCGGCACTTGTGGAACCATGTTTTTGGCACTTGCCGAAACATGTTGTCGATGACCCAAAGTAGTTAATATTTTATTATGCAGTCCGATACAAAGTGGTATTCGTAGTTAATATTTAGTAACAGATTATGATGTTGAATTCTAAGCATTGTAATATAGGATGTTGCATAACTTTTTGAATCTGCTTCAACAAGCTGACAATGCATGCATTACGCGTGTCTTATGGTTTCTCATCGTGCATGATTCTCATAATTCATTTTCTAATTTTATAATCAAACATGAATCTATCTTTTCATGTATCTTACATAGAGATGTAAAATGAGTGAGTTTTTAAGTGTAAATTTTTTATAAGCTGAATTATTAAATTTTGTATAATTATTTAATTTTTATTATTTTTAGTTTTTTTTTGTTGCTTACATGAGCAAAATTTCAATTTTTATGACAGACAGATATCCTTACACATCATACTGGGTTGTAGAATGAGCCTCTTGCTCAATAACTTTTAATCTCTATGGACTGACATTTATAATCTTTTCGACGCTTGGGAGACTATCTTTCTGAAAACTTCTGAAAGATAGATGTTTAAAGTTTGGCTTGTTTTAACCTCACATCTCTTTGTCCATAGGATACAACGAGTGACTTCAGCATATTAGAGCTTACAAAACATCATGATTAATTATTGATTAAACTCCACACACCACATGACATACACAATATGCTCTAGAATCAGAGATTTATTGTATTTAAATGTCTATTTATGATTGATTCAAATACCAAAGGTATAATAGTCCATTAGGTTGTGGTCTAGCAGTAATATGGAGTGGTTGTGTTAATGACTTGGGTTCAAATCTTGGTGGGCATGCTTCTCTTGTGCATGGAGTTTGCTAGATGTAATTATCGATTATATTTAGCATTTTTTTCTTTCTTTTTTATCCAAGGAAAAAATTGTAATTTTCATTATAAAAAGAAAATTACATTTTGTATATGCACTAAAGTGCACTTAAAAATTGGCTAAACAACCATCCAAAAGAAATAAAAAAAGGCAAGCTTGCATAAAGCCTTTATCATGTCAAAGAAACATTTCTATCAATAGAGAGATAAAAAATAGGTAGTTTTGTAGGCAGTGCACTTATATTTCCATCCACAAGCCCTCTATGAAAAGGCTTGTGATAATATTCTGAGACATTTTCATCTATCTTCTCAAGGATCTTCCAAGTGCCCAAAATCTGCGTAGTGACCACTTTAGATAGTGTGTCTGCAATCGAGTTTCTTTTCCTGTAAATACGACAACATGAAATTTGATCAAAAGCATGCTTTAAATATAGGATCCTTCAAGGATTTGGTATAGTGTGTGCATGTGACATCTTGTAATCTCATTAAACCAATTTATATTAGTCTTTGAGTCACCAAATATTTGCAAACGACGACATCCCTTCTCAATAACAAACAAGAGAAAAAGCTCGACGTTGAGTAACTCAACATAATTATTTGTGCCTCTTCCCAACCCGATTTGAAGCTTGAAACAATGATTTTCATGTAGGTATAATACAACCCACCCCCCCAAGCTACTGAAACTCGGTCAAAGAAGCCCTAGGGGTAAGAACGGTCTATGGCTTTAGCAATAATATTAAGACGATTGTGTGTGAGCTCAACAACAGAAAGAAAAGAAAAAATGGCAATGACCTATGCAACAACCCTGTCAGGGGTAGTAAAATTGTCTTGGAAGTTGGAAGATTTCGTTGTTTCTTGAGATCCAAATTCCCCAGCAAATAATTAGCGGTGAACTCTTGTTTTTTTTTGAATTTGGTTGTTCCCACCACTGCGTCCAAGAATCATTGTAAGGTGCACCCTACAAAGTAGAAACAATTCCCAAGTAAGTTCAAACAATGTTCCATATTCCCAAGGTGAAGGATAGAAAAGAAAAATATGATCCATGGTCTCCTCAAGATTTTTACATAGGGCACACCAGTAGGGCCCAACCATATATATTTTATTAAATTGTCCCCTCTAAGGATTTTATTTTCTAGGATGCACCACTGAAACAAGCGCTCTTTAGTTGAGCAACAAAGTTTCCATAATTTCCTCCATTACCAGGCCAACTCCCCTAGTCTCTTGTCATCAATAATAAGCATATAGCTTGATGTTGATGAATATTCCCCAATAGGAGAATGCACCCAACGTAAAGAATCTTCCCTGTCTCTGAGACGTACATGGGAGATGTTGAGAGCAACAATGTAATTTTTCCATTGTTCTAAGTGTTCAATTGGCAAGTTACGCTGGTTGGCATCAACCCATCCTTGAGCCCAAATAGAAGTATGAGCATTATCGACCACCTGGTTTAAAGTAATCCTTCCATTTGTATTTAGAAATTCAACTTGCTCATTAGAAGGAGATTTTCTTTGCATCCTAACGAGGGATCAATACCAATCCTCACCTTTTCACTATTTCCAACTTTCCAAGCCAAGACTTCTTCAACCACTAAAAATGAGGATAAGATTGCTTTCCATATAAACAATACATCTGGCCTCATCTTGTTCAAGGAGCGAATCCATTCTTCAAGTGTACAAGGGTGGATATACTTCCTGGATACATCTTGCCCATAGACTATCAAGGGATATCAACCTCCAACCAACTTTCATTGCTAGCGCCTATGTGAAAAGGTGAAGGTTTTTAAGACCCCACCCTCCCAACATCTTTGGCAAAGAAATTTTGTCCCATTTAACCCAAGGGAAAACTCGTCCGTTGTTCGACCCCAACCATAGAAATCGACATCATGTGTTTGCGGATGGAGTTTAGATTTCCTTTTGGGATCTAGGATAAGGACACCCATAATACTGCAATAACTTCCAGGTTGGATTTATGAGAATTAATATGTCAGCTCTAGACAATCATCTAAAACTCCATGCCTTTAATCTCTTTTCAAGCTTTTCTCATAGCCAATTTTAGTTGGCTTTTCTATAGTCATTAGGTTTCAGGTGGAACCCTAGATACTTTAAGCCTTCATTAAAATTGCTAGAATGAAAGGAAAAAAATTATGAGTATTTGTGGACTCACCCCTAGATAGTCTGAGAGGGTAGAGAGTAGATTTATAAAAATTTACTTGCATGCATGTAGCTTTCTCAAAAAGTGATAGGGCCTCTTTGATGGTTTCTAGATCATCTAGACTCATCCCAAAGTGATAAGATATCATCCATGAACAATAGATGAGTGATGGTAAGATCATCAACTACAACAACACCCCTCCCTTTTGCTTCAGCTAACAGTCTACTAAGGCCCTTAGCCACCATGAGGGATAATAGAGGGGATAGAGGAGAACATTGGCGCAATCCTCACTGAGCATGGAAAAAAGTTGAAGCCGACCCATTGATGAGTACTACAAATGATGTCGTGGTTATGCAATTCATAACCTAGTTATTAAAAGGTACTTCAAATACTAGATGAGTCATAAACAATCTGATATATATCTAGTTGACTTTATCATATGCTTTACAAAGGTCAATTTTAATCACTATACCTTTGATTTTCTTGAATTTTGAATTGTGCAACCCTTAAGAGAAACCCCTATTGCCTAATGAATCCGTTGACCTTCCAAAAAGACAAAGTGTTCCTTGGATATATTTTTGGATTGAATCAGTTTTAGCCTATTGGCTATGATTTTTACAATGACCTTGTAAATGCAGTTGCATAGTGATATTGGCCTAATGTCATCAAAGGAGTGTGAAGTATCTGATTTGGGGACGAGGGAAATAAAGGTAGAGTTAAAAGAATCAAGCATCCGACTAGTTTGTTGAGAGTCCTCAACCATCGTTAAGAGATCTTCCCCCAAAATATCATAATGTCCTGTAAAGAATTCTACAAACCATCCATAAGGTCTATAACTTTTATCCTTTTGAAAATTGTGGAGAACGTTTTCTAATTTGGTCTCAGTGACCAATTCCATTAAACATTGGTTGTCTTAAGCTCCTGAGAACTTGGGGAAAGATCGAGCCAATAATATAACATCAATAATGGTCACCTCAAGAGGGGCCTTATACAAGTTACTAAAGTGATTTTTTCCCAGCTTTGTGAGATCTTCAAATGATAAAGATCTACCACCTTCCAGAGCATCCATAGCTCAAATAATATTTTTTGCTCGACGACCCTTAGAAAAATGCCGAAAAAGATTCATGTTTACATCACCACTCTTTAGCCATATTGCGCTACTTTTTTGCCTCCCAATTCTCCTCTTTTTTTTCCAGAATTCTCTTTTTAGCATCCTCTAGTTGAATGACCCTTTATATTGATTCCTCTGACAAATAGTCTTCTCCCTCTGCCCCCACCCCCCATTAGGAGCTTCTAGACGCTCCAACTCTTCCTCAACAACTCTTAGATTTTCCTCCTCCCTCTATCTTTTGAGGTTAGACCACTCAATCATAGCCTTTTTCACGCATTTAATATTTTCAGCAAATTGAACTACACTAGACACATCCCTATCAGGGTTGTAAGGAATCCAATTTTCAACAACCTAATTATGAAAAAATCATGTTTTAAATATCCAACATTTTTAATGTAGTCTTTAGGTAGATTATTGTACAACATTGACATGGAACTAACAAACCATGTTCTTCACTTAAATGTGTGAAGGGGTGGGGCAAGCTTTTTTCTTGGTTCACCCTCCATTAAAATACAAATTCCCATTTAAGAACATGCTTTTCACTTAAATGTGTGAAGGGGTGGGTCAAGATTTTTTCTTGGTTCACCCTCCATTAAAATACAAATTCCCATTTAAAAAAATACAAGATGTTGAAGGACCAATAGTTGATAAAACATAGAAAGGTGGAGTGACCATTTGGTCACATCCCTATATATTATTATAATTATTAATAATAATAGTGATAATAAGACCTAAGTCAAGATTACACAACCATTCCCTTCAAGCTTGAAGGGATAATACAATAATCTCCCTAACAACTTCCTTCATCCAATCAGATTACACAATCTGATAAATATAGTCTCTGTCAATGATTTAGGAAACATGTGTTGAATACCACAATATCCACGTGAATATCACTAAATCTCGAATTAACTACCAAAATAGTGATAAATATGAGTAACAACAACCTCTTTGGCATTAGTGAAGCAAAGTTAAGAAAACTTGAATCCTAGTGTGAAAGAGCATATGTAATGATGTTCAAGGTGGGAACTTAAATCTACATTGTTGTTAAAACACAATGTCTAGAATGACATAATATATAGCAAAGTGGCTCATGACAATTAAAACGCAAATTGAGAACTTGGCAATGCTCTCATGATGGTCTATATGTAAAAATTTCTCATTTCCCACCCCGGTTTTCAGTTTCACCTTATTTCTCCAAAATAGTTAAATGCCCTTTCCCATATCCATACATTTAACAACTGAAAAAATAAATTTTTTCTGAAAACACAAATTCTGGAAATTTTACAGAATGTTGGAAAATGCAGAAATAAAAAATAAGCAGGTACAAACAGCCATTAAACACATTTAAACACAGTGATTTTTGGTCAAGGTGACCCTGGAAAAACCCCCTACAACTCTTGGGGAAAACTAGTTCGAGAGCTCTTTCTTATTTCTGAAAATGCTTTTTACAGTGAGAAATATTCAGCAAAAAAATTAGCAAGCAAACTTTTACAACTTATCTCGTTTTCCGTGTCTCACAGCTAACTGGAAAATACTTGCAAACAGCAAAACATGACAACAATAAATGCTGTACGGCCTCCTCGATTTTCATGCCAACTTTTAGCCTTAAATGATGTTGTACGACCTAAATAGAAATGCATTCCAAGCTGCCATAAATACGCTGTACGGACCTCGATTTGCGTGCATAAAGAACCTAGAAATATGTTGTATGGATTTCCTTGGAAAATGTGCTAGCAAACTGCTCCTCGATTTCTGTGCAAACAGCTGTACGGATTTCTAGAAAATTGTGCCAAAATATGCCTTTCACTGTGTGCTAACTCAGCTATACGGATTTGCTAAACTGCTGCCTTGGAATGTGTGCCAAACTGCTGTCTCCTTCTCCTCACTGTCCAGAAATCTCCTTTGCTCTCTTTCTCTCCTTCTCTCAATCTGCTCATGAAAGAATGAATGACCTTTTCCTCCTTTAATTTAACCCTAAGTGACTTTTGGGGAACCCCTAAATCCAATGACTGAAATAGATTGAGATCTAGGGCTGATATTAAATGCTCATTTAAATCTCACTTTCTATTTTTTAATTCACCCCACTTTAATAAAGACCCACTTAGTCATTTATTTCCAAAGTCAC
>APFE030261613.1:0-12759 GCA_000404065.3 Pinus taeda
AACTGCGCACACTCCTCCAACACCTCCAAGGCCGAATCCACCAAGAGTGATGGCTGCTCGTTTTGCACCTCTTGTCCTGCCTCAAGTTTTAGATGATATGCCCACAGATTATCAAAGAAAAATCTTGTTTTTTTATGGCACTCCTAACAGCATTACTGCTCAGTAACATGTGGACAGAATGGCAGATTTCTATGAACTTCACGAGATCGATGCAGAGAATGTGGCAATGAGACTCTTTATACATAAATTTGCAGGTGAAGTGAGGAAATGAGATTTGCCGGTTGCACATATCGCTACCTTGGTCGACCTACAAAGACAATTTTTAAACCGCTGGGAAGTGAAAAAGAATCCTCTTCAAATTCTGGCTGAATATGAACAAATCAAATGAAACGCTGGTGAGTCGGTCCAAGACTACTGCATTAGATTCAATTCTGTTTATAATGAAATTCTCGATCATCTAAGGCCACCTGTGGGGCTAGCCATGGTGAAGTTCCTAGATGGTTTTGATGCTTACATGGCTTATCAATTAAGAGAGAGAGAACCGGACACAATGGAAGACATGCAGAAGATAGCGGTCAGCATTGAAGCAAATCTGCTGACCAAGAGAGCTAGAGCAAAGGCAGAAAATAAGGTCAACGTAAAAGAAGAATCTTCATTGGTAGATCAACTACTCCGGAAGGTAGAGCAGATGCTTGAAAGGGTGAAACTTGACAAACCTGAGCCACAAGTTAGAAATCCTAACTTTCGTGGCTAGCAACAGCGACAGTATAGAATAAGGTAGAGAGATCAGCGAGCCCAAGAGCAGACAACACAGCAGCCACCTTTGCAGCAAAATTTTGTGCATGGACCGGGGTCATATGGGGACGGGAATATAATAGGTGAAGAAAACCACCTCTTTACTCCTGATGATTTGCCTACTTATATTACTGAGGATGAGGAGTATGCAGAAAGCTCAGCTGTACACAAAGATACAGATTTCATTCTAGCCAATGACACTATTTTGGAGGAAGAATCAAATGAGCACCAAAGAGGCTATATGAATGCTCTGTCTGCCCAGCAGCAGTGATATTCACTTAGAAACAGAGACATGCCAGCCAAACCAATTTAGAAGAGGAAGGATGTTGAGGAATCAAAGAATGATTCATCAGTTACACAAAGGAAAGGAAAGGAGGTGGTTGGTCCGAATAGCAGCAAATCACCATCAGCAAAACAATCAAATTATCCAATTGCATCAAGAGAAAAGGAAATGGAAGAAATCCCAGTCAAAGAGGTAGAAAATATTCCCGCTTTTAATTTAGAGAATGAAATTTCTAAATTGAAGGTATCCATTCCCTTGACTGAAATAATGAGGAACAATAGCTATAGAGGGCAAGTATCTAAAATGTTGAATTTGGACACAATATACGACATGGTGAATGTTGAAGATGACCAACCCGAAATGATTTTTGGGCCAGCATCGAATGGTGAGTCTCCTGATAGTGATGTGCCACCTTTTTATATCAGTGTAAGATTGCATGATTTTGTGTTACATAATGCCATGTTTGATTCTGGAGCTTCTCACAATCTCATGCCCAAGGCTATCATGGATAAGCTGGGTCTAGACATCACCTGGCAATACCATGATCTCTTTTTATTTGATTCCAGTAGAGTAAGATGTATCAGGCTCATCAAAGACTTGGTTGTGAGTCTGGATCAACTCCCAATGAAGAATGTTTTGATGGATATTGTTGTAGCAGATATTCCTCCCAGGTTTGGCATGCTTCTTTCCAGGTCTTGGGTAGCGAAATTGAAAGGGACACTGCAACTAGATTTATCCTATGCAATAAATCATCCGATTAATTATGTACATATAGATTTAGAGTCTTTTGTTTTGTATTATGATAGTTTTAATGATATCGATAGTCAGTTAGTAGAAGTAGATGATATTCCAAAAATAACAGAAAATTTCAGAGTTTTAAAGAGAGAAGGACGAGAACAACAGAACATCGTTGAGTGATCAGGTGAAAGTAATGGACAGCAAGCAGACAAAGCACAACAAACAGATTTCCAACACTTGCAAGAGGAGGAAGAAGGTTTGTGGACCATGGATTTCGATGGAGCAGTGGGAAATGATGGCGTTGGAATTGGAATTTGGGTACGCAGTCCTTTCTCCACCCCGAACAAAGTGCCTAGTAACGTGCGGGTATGCTATTACAAGCTAGCTTTTAAAAGTTCAAATAACGAAGCTGAGTATGAAGCTCTGATTGCTGGCCTAAAAATTCTAAGAAAACTGAATTCTAAGAGGATTGCAGTATATGGCGACTCCGAATTGGTGATTAAGCAAGTCAGAGCCGAATATCAAGCAAAGCATCCTTGGATGCGGGCTTACCATAATGTAGTCCTAGACATCCTAAAATTATTTTCAGAATATACCTTGACATGTGTGCCTAGTATACAAAATAGCATTGTTGATGCTCTTTCTAAGGCAGCAAGTAGTTTGAAGATCCCAATGAACTCCAGCAATAAATTTGAAATCCATGTCAAACATCATCCAACAGTCCTGGACAATCAGAGATATTGGCAAGTTTTCCAAGATGATGAGAAGATTGATGATTTTCTGCAAAATAAAGGTAAGTTCAAAGAAACCTCAATTGATGTAGAAAATGACGATGGTAAAGGTAATGGTACCGATGATGTGCAAATAAATCAGATGGACGTGTTGTAGCTAAAGAATAACATTATTCCTAAAGGCTTGATACCTCTAAAAGTACTCTTCGATCAAGATGATGTAGCCCGCAAACCAACATTGCAGCCAATAGAGAAGGATGTGGAAGAGGTCAATGTCGGAACAACTGCTAATCCTAAAATGGTAAAATTGTCTAAAGCATTGCCACAAAGGACAAAAGACAAATATATCAGTTTGATGTCTTCATTTCTAGATGTGTTTTCTTGGGACTACTTTGACTTAAAGACATATGATACCAATATAATTCAGTACACTATACCCATTAAGCCCAATCAGAAACCATTCAGAAAGAAGTTGAGAAGGCTAAATCCAAAGTTGTTGCCATCAATTGAAAAGGAGATAAACAGGTTGTACAAATTAGGAATCATTGTTCCCATCATATTTTCAGATTGGATCTCTAATTTGGTGCCCGTATGAAATAAGACAGGTGAGATTCGCTTGTGCATTGATTTTAGAAATCTCAATAAAGTTTCGTTGAAAGATAACTATCACTGCCCAAAATGGACCATATACTTCAGTGAGTCGTGGGAGCATCTCGTATGTCACTACTTGATGGTTATTCTAGATATAACCAAGTTTCTATCCATGAAGATGACCGAGACAAGACAGCGTTCACCACACCATGGGGAACTTTTCATTACGCTAAAATGCCTTTCAATTTGAAGAATACGGGTGCCACATTTCAGCGTGCAATGGAATTGGCTTTCGCAAATGAGAAGGATGTATTTTTGGTTTTGTACCTAGATGATTTGACGATGTTTTCCAAATATGATGAAGAACACATGTACCATCTAAAAACTATCTTTCAAAAGTGCAGAAAATATGGCATGTCACTGAATCCGAAAAAGAGCTTGTTCGCCATGGAGGAAGGCAAACTACTCGGGCACATTATCTCAAAAGATGGCATTCATATAGACCCAGCACGTGTACAAGCAATTCAGAAAATCAACCTACCCTGGAATAACAAAGTGATTAAATCTTTCAATGGTAAAATGAATTTTCTACACCACTTTGTACCTAATCTTGTTGAGCACCTAAGAGAGATTACAAACATGCTTAAGAAGTTACAGCCTTTAACACTCAAGCCCATTGAAGTGAGTGCCCCTTTTCAGCAATGGGGGTTGGATTTCATTGGTGAAATTCATCCCGCTTCTTCCGATCAGCATAGATGGATCCTCACAACGACAGATTATTTCACGAAATGGATCGAGGCAATTCCCACCAAACAAGCTACAGATGCGGTAATTATTTCATTCCTTGAAAATAACATATTGTCTCACTTTGGTTGCCCAAATAAGTTAATCACAGATAACACAGCAGCTTTCAAATCAAAAAGGATGGTAGAGTTTTGTCATAAATATCACATCATTTTGGGTCACTCAACTGCCTATCATCCGCAAGGCAATGGATTGGAGGAGTCTTCTAATAAGTCATTGGTCAACATCATCAAGAAGCTGCTGGAAATAAACAAGAAGAGTTGGCATAAGAGGTTGGTCAATGCACTTTGGGCAGATCAGGTTAGTCAGAAGAAATCTATTGGTACGTCACCTTTTGAGCTTGCTTATGGATTTGATACAGTGTTTCCTACCTCTCTCGTAGCCTTGGTAGTCAAACTTCTTCAGGAGGCCGGTAATGAAGACAATCCTATGCAGAGAAGGTTGAATCAAATGGTCCACTTACAGCAGACCAGAGAAGAAGTTTTCCAGAACACATCCAAGTTGCAGGAGAAGAATAAGAAAATTTATGATAGAAAAGCAAAGGTGGACAAATTTCAGTTGGATGATGTGGTGTTAAAGTGGGATGCAAGGAATGAGGAAAAAGGTAAGCACGGTAAGTTCGAGAATCCCTGGAAAGGTCCCTTCAAGATTGCAGCATATCGAGGTCAGAATGACTTTCTTCTGAAGGAAATGAATGGGGAAGATTGTCCAGGAGGGCCGATCAATGGTCGGCTACTCAAAAGGTACCATTTCTAAGTTATTGATGCTACTTCCACTGTCACTGTAAATACCATTTTATTTCAGTTTGGTTTGAGTTCGTCGACTTAGTCTTCAAGTCATTTCACTATCAAATTTGAGTCAGTTTTTTTTTGGTCATTTTAGTTTCATAAATGAGTCAGATTCTTGTGTTGTTTTTCAAAATAATGACTCCATAGCCTAATGGACGAAGGCACTGTCTAACTCTTCCAGTGATCGGTTGTTCTTGGCACCTCCAAGGAGATACCATCCCCCATTGGAGCCAATGTTAGAGTCAGTCTTGTCAGTCCTCCGTCAGAGATCAAAACTCTTTTGGCATTTCATTTTTAGGAGTCCTTCTACATTTACTCAGCTGCATTCCACTAGGGGCATGCCATAATCTAACGGAAAAGGTCTTGTTAGTCATTTCCCTTCATGTCTGGCACCTGTTGGCTTAGGTCTTTTCATCATTATTCACTAAAGTCCATGACAGTCAATGTTCGATCTTTCAATGGATGAGAGTAATTTTTAGTCATTAGGTATAGGGATTAGTCAACTTGGTCTTCAACCATGTCCAATAAAGCCATGCAAGCCAGAGGGAGACCCTTACAAAGTTGTGATTCAAAGATTTTCATCGTCATGTCAACAGATTACGACTGTTCTTCAAAACTCTGTTTTGAAGAAAAGTCAAACAGTGTATCATTTGTGATAATTTTCAAAAAATTCTCAAGTTGATCTCTTCAGGTGTAGTCATGGTTTCCTTAACCAAATGCCATGTCAACAACCCCTGCAAAAAGTGCCAAAAATTTCATCATTTTAGCTAAAAATTCCAAGGGAAAAGTGAAATACAGAGTTACTTTAAGTCAAGGAAAAAGTGCCAAAACAAGACATTAGCAAAGTGGGTTTTGAAGAAGCAAAAATTAAACCCATGACTCCAAATTCCTTTATATAGCATTTCTACAAGGAAACAAAGTCATTGTGCAAACCAAGGATAGAGAGAATCATAGCAAAGTGATTGGGAGAGCAAAGCACGCGTTTTAGGTGAGTTTTGAGGTGTTTTCTAGAGCGCGACGCACACACATAGGGGTGTGGTGCACATAGAGAGCATGATGCACAGAGCGCGACCCTGTAGTGGTGGAAATACATGGGTGCGACGCACAAATAGAGTGCGGCGCACTGGGTTTGCTGCGTGGCACACACCCACCAAGGCCCGAATTTGTGCCAAATTTGCATCAAATCACTTTGAAACCCTTCAAATTGGTAGGTAGGGTCTACATCTTGCTTGCTCATCAAGCTTTTGTGAAGGCAATGATGGTTCATGGCTGTTTAGAGTTGCAATAAAACCACCTAAAACCTACTACTTGAAATTATCAAAACCATTGTTGCTAGGGTTGCAAACTTGTTGTATTGATGGCAAGGCTCCTCTTTCACCTCTCATTCCCCTTCTTTCCATTGTTCCCTTCTCCCCTGTCCCATTTTTCCTATTTTCCCTACCCTAAAACATCACTAAACCCCTATTCCCTATCCCCTCCACTCATTTGTCAAGTATAAAACCCCAAATCCTACCTTATCAAATCCCCAAACCCCCCTACATGTCCCTAAACAAAATTTCCCCCCATCACCCCTAATCCCATCATATTATTCCCCTTCCTAACACTCCCTTTTCTGCATTGTTCCCCTTGGTGGCAGAGATCACAAAAACACATAGTTTCACTACCATCATCAAAGGGAAATCCAAGCACAGTACACATACAACATTCATGGCATCTGAGCATTCATCGGAGTATGAGATGGAAACCCAAAGTGATTCATCCTCGGAAGAACAGGCTCCTCGGAGACATCACAAAAGTGGCAAACATGTTAGGGATGAGCCAACCACCTTCACAAAATTGCAGGCCTGCCCTCTTGCTATGTCATGTTTCCAGCATTTGTCATGTTTGGATTTTTATCAAAAGGTGGCTAGTGTTCGATTTCATCATGAGTTGGCCCGTCTTTTTGTGCTTCACCTACATGGAGATCACTCTATCTTGGGCAGGGTCACCTTCACACTGACACCTGAAACTGTCTCATTAGCAACCGGCATACCGAATGTTGGAGAATAGTGGCACAAAAAATAGAAGGTGGATCGGAAACATTATGAGCCTTACATTAAGGCCAGTTTCTTGAGGCAGCGCCAAATATTCATTCTATTCTGTTATTTGAAAGATGAACATGCTCCACTCATGAAGTTGATCATGAAGTATTTCAACTGTGAGGGGAGGTTCTCTCATCTATATTCCTATCACATCAGGTTGCTCATGCACTTTACCAGGGTATGGATGATGAACATCCCATATTTCATTTGCAGGAACATAGAGAGGATGAACACCTTCATGCAAAACAAGACCCCTCAGCAGCAACTTAACAGTGTTTATCACTTTTCTCTTATTAAGATTTTGGTGGACCATCAGCTTGGATTGCAGGGAATTACTTGGAATGATTGCATCTCCCATGACCTCTTCAGCACTTCACAAGTATTACCAGAGGTTGAACATGAGATAGGTGGTCCTTCTCATCAGTATGAGCACCATGAGACCACTACTATGCCAGTATTCATCACCTATCAGAGAGGCAGTAGACATTTGTTTGCAGCAACAAAGCGAGTGTTATCTCCACCCGGGGTGGAAGGGGCCTCGCTTTCGACATCGGCAACACAGGTACAGGACAAGGGCAAGAAGCACATGCATGAAGAGGGGCCATCAGGTGAACAAGAGGCCGACTTCATCCTCATTCATGATGATGATACAGATGTGGAGAGTGTCAAACTTAGGAGGACCATCCAGGAGCAGCAAACGGAGATCCAAGCCTTGTCTCTCAATTTGGAGAGGGCTAAGTGGATTATCATATATTTGGAGTAGAGGAACAAACAGCTCGAGGACCAGCATGAGATCATGGAGTTGCAAAACATCTGTGAGAATCGCCAAGCTACCCAACATAGGAGGATTGAGCTCACTCCATTAGTGCAAGAGATTAACAATGACCGAGAGTCTTGGCTTGAGTGGATCAACATCCACCTAGAGAGACTGCTAGAGAAGGCTGACAAGGACAAAACCATATTGAGGCAGATGGTTTATCAATACAGGGCACAGAACATGAGTTCAAAGGCTCGGATAAGGAGTTTGAAGGCGAAATTGAGCAAAGTGACAAAAAGGAAAAAGAGACAAAAAGAGAAAGATCGGCTCCAAATCTTGGCTGAAGCCTCTGTGGCCCATCATAGCACTTCATAGAGGATCTCCAGTCCAAATTTCAAAAAATGTGGGACAATTTTGGTCACATGACAAATTTTTGGGCACAAAACAAGGTTTTTCTCCCCGTGCGGCGTTGCGCTTAGGATTGGGAGCTCCAAATCACAAATGGTTTGCATTTTTGGATTCAGCATGAAAAATCATGATTGCTAGTGCATGGACGAGAATTTTGGGCAAGTTTTGAGTCCTGAGGAGGTCAAAAACACTCAAAAAATGACCTCTCTACCCCTATTTTGACACACAGGAAGCAGTCTTGGGAGAATGAAGTTTTGGAGGGGAAAATGAGCACCAAATTCAGAAATTCCACTTGGGTTGGAAAGCAGACAGGTAGGGATTTCCAACAAGCACACTTGGGTACAATTTGGACTCCTTCAGGTACCTCAAAATCACCTCCAATGTTGCACGGCACATATAGATTTTGCCGCAACACATATAGACCAAAAGACCAAAATCACTTCCGCTCCGCGACATTTCGATTCACGACTTTCTCCAAGTGGGCCCCCTCATTTACACTCGACTTTTTTCGGCACCTAAGGCAAAGTTTAAAGTATTTCCACTTAAGGTTGGATTCTGTCCAAGTGGCAAAGGAAGGCAAGCAGTCACCCAAGCCATTTATCATTTTTGTAATGCTACACCTGTCACTAATGGTTGGCTTTCCACTTCCACTTTGTAATGATTTGAAAAACTCCCCAACTCTTGGTCATTCTATTTCCCCATGGTGTAGTCTATTTATTGTATGCAAAAACATTTGCAAAGTGTTGGTTGTAATTTTTGGGAGACTGTGGGAGAGAAGCTCAGTTCTTCATTGTATATTTTGATAGAGAATTAATGAAAGGCAGTAGCTCTGGTTCATGAGATTCTTGTGGTGTGAGTGTAGCAAATGTGTTCTCTTTATGTTTCATATGTATTTCGTTATGTTTCCCAGTTCATTCATATTCATTTCCAATGAAATTTTCTAAGTAAGATAAGGTAGAATCCATGTTTATTTCTCTACCTGTGGGAAAGTTTCATGCTCTGTGTTCTTCTTCTGTTGAAAAGGATTCATGTGTTTATGCCATTTTCACCCTCCTAAACAATCTTTCTGTTCCGCATTACTTCAAATTTAATTGCTAGACTTTATGCCTGTCTTGTCTCACGAAATAATCTGTGCCTTTGTGTTAAATTCTCTGCTCATTGTTGTTCGTTGGTCCCATATATCCCAGAAACGCAAAAATTTATAAAGATTTGCCTCTTGTTTCCATAGTCATTTACTAGCCTAAAATCAACATTTCACTGCAAGTCATCTCAGACCATATTGTGTATCTATTCACTGAGCGTGACTCAGAGAGAGCCATCTCCTGTTCTGGTAGGGCTAGCTACCAGACTGAGCATGGTTTGTGGTTACCTTGAATTTTGCCTTCCTTCAGCCTAAGGAAGATTTAGGTGCTAACAGGACCAATCAAGAAAAAGTGGATTTTCAGAGAGTTTGATACAACTTTGATTATCATAATAAATCATTGCCAGATCCATCTGCTGACCAAACAAACCAACCAGGATCTTCCTCATCCAAATAGCCTCACATGCTACTTAACTTGCAACCATGTACTCTACCTCTGCCAAACTGAGTGCAACCAGCCTCTATTTCATATTGTACCAAGAAAATGTTGTTGACCCAATACTAAAGATCCCTTCTGATGTGCTCTTCCTGTCAGATGGACTCCCTACCCAATATGCATTAGTGAAGCCTTGAAGCTTCACTACGTCTGTCTGTTTGTACCATAACCCAAACTGAGTATTTCTTATGAGGTATCTCAATACATGCTTTGTCGCCTTCCAACACAACTTGGTAGGCCTAACCATTGCTTGGCTAAGTCGGTTAACTGCATAACACATATCTGGTCATGTGTTCACCAAATACATGAGTGAACCCACAAGCTACCTGTAAATAGTAGCTTCCACTACTTCTCCTAAAGTAGCATCCTCCTTCCTCCAATTACCATCTAGAGGAGTCTCCATGGGTTTACTGCACTTCATGCGGAATCTCCTGAGTATCATGTTGGCATACTTACCCTGAGATACAAACAACTCCCCATATTCCTTCCATACCTCCATGCCAAGAAAGTAATGCATGAGCCCCATGTCCTTCATCTCAAACTCTCTTACAAGGTCCTCCTTGCAATATTTGATGAGCTTCTCATCACTTGTCAGTATGAGATCATCTACATAAAGTAAAATGATTAAAATCTTACCTTCCACCACTATTTGATACAGGTTCACATCTGCTTCACTCTTCATGAAGCCCAACCCAATGAAGTAGCTATCTATCCTAGTGTACAAGGCACGGGGTGCTTGCTTCAGCCCATACATTGCTCTCTTGAGTTGACACACGTGACTCACAGTCCAAGGTTTCAAAACCTTCGAGTTGCTCTATGTACACCTCTTCCTCAATCATGCCATTGAGGAAGGCAGTCTTCACATCCATCTGATGGATCTTCCAACCCATCTGTGCTGATGGTGTAAAAATAGATCTAATTGATGATTACCTTTCAACAGGAGTAAGGGTCTCATCATAGGCAATCCCCTCTACCTGTGAAAAGCCACAGACCACAAATCTGGCCTTATGCTTCTCCACACTACCATCTGTTGCTTGCTTTACCTTGTAAAGCCAACGGGATCGCACAACTATCTTGTCCTCCTATCTTAGGACCACATCCCAAACATTGTTTCAAACTATGGAGTCATACTCCTCCACCATTGTATCAACCCAAACTGGTTGTTGCACTACTTCCTAAAAGGAATATGGCTCTATCACAACACATTCACCCATAAGTGTCATGTATCTAGTATACCTCTCTGGTGACCTCCTCTGTCTGTGCTAAGAAGAGGGTGCTCCCACTTCTCCCATGCATCATCTAACAATATGTCAGCCTCTCTATTGCGCTTTCCTCCCTCTCTAGAAGACTCTGCCTGAGTGGATGTTTCCACTCCCAAAACCTCTACATGTGGCTACTCCACATCAATCTGAGGCTACTCAACCTTAGGAACTAAAATTTCTTCCTCTGCATGTAGCTCAAGCTCCCTCTTAATGGATACTCGCATGGCCTTCTCCTAATCAAACTTGACATCCCTTAGAACCACTGTCATCCAACTAGTTTGCATGTACACTCAATAGTTGCGGGGAGTATCAGTGTACCCATGAAGATCCCCAACTTTGTTGTTGGCTCAAGCTTCTTCCATGCATCTTTGGTGACATGGCAATAAACCGAAGACCCAAAAATCTTGAAGTGACCAACATCTGGTCTCTTACCAAAATAAGCTTTCTCTGGTGTTTTACTCTCAAGTATCCAATGTGGGCTACAGTTCTGAACATAAACTGTTGTGTTGCATGCCTCAACCCACAAGTGTAGTGGTAGGCCCTGATCATGCAACATCGTTTTTGGGTGAAAATATTGTCATTTAATTTTGTTGTAGTACTTGCCCAAATATTTAATTTGTCAATCCGAGGTTCGTAGGCTTACGATGCACATGCACTATATATGCAGGACCAAAGTGGAACTAATCCAATATAATCTAATCTAAATTACTGAAATCAAATTAATCTAGGAAGGCATTGAAACATTAACTATAAAAGAAAGAAATTGCATAAGGGAAAAGCAATACAACATGTGAAGAATTTGAATGACAAACAACATATGTGAGCTCACAACAATAAAGATATCTTAAATTATATTACAAGAACCAAATAACAAATCATGAAAGTATAACAATAAAATAATATGAATCAAAGCTAAGAATCCCCTTCTCCTAATTACAAAACTATCTCTTAAAGCTAATCTCTAATTTTTTTTTTGAATGAAGAGAGAGCACTCTCTTATATACATGAAGAAGATAACCATCTCATAATTACATATCCAATATTCTCTCAAGCACTCTCAACTACTTTCCCATTATTACAAAATATGATCCCTTTGAATCCTCCACACACCTCTCACATATCTTGGATAAGATATGCCAACCAAATCCTCCATGATCTTCTCCTTAGGAATAGACTTGAATAATTATCTCCTTAATATGGTGGAGGAGATATTTGAGAAGTCTTTTGGAATTAATTCTTCACATATTTCCTACACATCACAAAACTCACATATTCTTGAGATATATATAAAAATATGTATATTTTCTAATATTTAATCATAAATTCACTTGTTATACAAAAATGAATAAAATGGAAAATAAGAAGGTGAAACCCAAATGTATTTATGAAACTGATATGATAAAAGGTTAATGGGATGATGAAATGTAAGGAATAGTGAAGAAAAAGGTGGATGAAAATACGACATTTCTGAGTCCCAACATCCTCCCCAACTGAACTTGTGGCATGTCCTCATGCAACCATGCATGGATCTCTTTAAGAAAATTTGGCATCTTGAACTTTGGCTTTACATGATGATGTCTTTTAATAATGAATGTTTCTAGGATATGTGAAAGACATGAGTAACAACTTACATTTTCTTATGGTTGGTTCTTGTGTGACAACCATGAATACAAAGAATGTTGGTTCTTTTGTTAACACCATTCATTTCGTTTTCTGTTCTCTTTTCTTCAATAATAATGTAAACACTCACTGGAAATCATAATGTGCATAAGAAATCCCTTTTGTAATATTAATGAAGCATGCCAATATTGCGTATGAAGCAAAGTGCAACAAAGTATCATTGGAAAATAAATGTTGGTGAATGGTAAACGAGAAAAAAAATGGAGTGATAGTGGTGAAGAAATGGAATCATGGTAGTGAATATGTAGTGAATATAGTTCTCTC
>APFE030261613.1:12875-41243 GCA_000404065.3 Pinus taeda
CCTCATGCAACTTGACATGGCTCATGAAAGGAAATGTAGCATGGTGAGGGAATTTTCCAAAATATTCAAGTTAGCATATAAAGAATTGCATGATTAAAGATTAGAAAACAACATACCTCTACTTACCCAAGAATGATGAACTATGCAATAGGAATGTAGTTGTTGTTGATGCTGGAACGGGAAAATGTGACTGATGTTGTTGTAACTAGATCCTGGGAAATGAAGGAATCTAAACTGCTGATGCTGAATCATGGAAAAGATAAACGCTAAAAGTGGACTGTGGTACTCTCATAGATTAGAATTCATGCTATTGTAACTGCTAAGGGAGTCATGAAAAAGTGTATAGTCTTCGTTTGCTACAAAATTGATGGTACAGGTCTAATCATGGGAAAGAATGTGTTGATTTCGAGCATGAAAAGAGATAATTGGATTACCGGTCATTGATGGATGTCGTTAACCAACGAGGAAAACTCACCATTGATGTCAATGAGTGCCAAGGTACCCGGGTACATCTTGCGAATGCGAATATAGGTGTTGACGTCGAGCCATTTGCAAGATCTGACGATCAAGGGACATTGATGTATTCCCATGATTGTCAGTGAGAAAACTTGCCATTGAGGCATGCAAGTCTCAAGGTACCCAAAAGGAACTCTAGTCTATTTCCCAGATAAGGTGCTAATGTCGATGGGGCAAGACTTGTTGAAAGGTGGGCCTTAAGGAATCCCACATCAGTCAACGCGAGTTTGTAGAAAAAGATTTGGTAGGACTATAAATGGAAAGAACTCACGAACAAGCAGTGTGGATCAGCATGGCGAAAAAAACAAGGCAATGTAATCATGGAAAGGGAATGAGTTTTATTCAGAAGGAAAACTAGAAGGCAATAAACTAAAAAGGATAAAGGAATGTATGTGATTCAGAAAAATAGGCGTGCATGAAGTCATGAAAGATAAGGTAATGGAAAATGGGCTTTAACACAAGGATGGTCTAGGCGTTTGGAAGGAAAAAGGTGAGTAATCACGACGCAAAAGGATTTTTGTGTAGTGGAAAATGTCATGATATGTGTTGTGAAGAATTAATTCCTTCAACCGTCCAATGACGCATGTTTCATTGTGATTTTGAAAAATCACTTTTGCATTAGATTGTCTTCAACTCTGAAAAACATAGCACCATTCCTGCATAAAAATTGTCACCTTTGTGTGCCATCTCCATCGATCATTCCTGTATGAAGTGACTCAAAAACAAATTAGCTCATTTTCAAGAATTTATGAAATGTCCATTTTTTTAATTATTTTTCGAAGTTACTCTAATTGTGTATGAAAAGGGTGTCGCATCGTAATGTTGAGCTTTCTACATAAGCTTCTCGTTGACCTACACATAACACCAATCTCATTTCACTTGTTAGTATATGCATCCTAACTCTTGCCCACAAAAATAAATGATAAATTCCAACATACTTTTATTTCCCCCCAACTAGAAATATTGCTTGTCCCCATGCAATGTACTCATTGATTGTGCAATACTTTCTCAAAATGTTTTTATTGGTTTGTACGAAAAGTGATTTAAAACAATTGAAAAGGTTTTGTATTTGTTAGGGAACAAGTAGTTAGTTTATAAATGAATGAGGGCAATTTTATTTTATTATTTTTTTTAATTTTTTTTTTAAAAAAATTATCATTTTTTAATAAATAACAAATTAAAAAACAAAAGTTTTTAATTTATTATTTATGTCGATTTCTTTTATTTATTTATTAAAAACAAAACTAATAATGAAAATAAATAAATAAAATAACCCTAATAGAAAAAAAAAAATGACCAAGGGCTGTGAGACAAAAATGACCAGTTGTGGAACTATCCTGCACAGATTGTCTGGGTGGCTTGGCAAAGAGTAGGCAGAATGGAAGGAGAGTAGGAAGAACCACCGACAATATTGAAATCCGCAATGCAAGCATATGCCCTCAGCCAGTTGCCGTGGGTTTTCACTGATCAAGTATTGTTTGCACACTGCAGCCCATTGCAGTCGTTATTGCCACCAGAAGGCATACACTCATGAGTACAACCTTGGCCATAGTCATTTCCATTTTCAATCACTCAATTTTGTCCACTCTTCCACAGTGGCAACACAGATGTGATGCTCCCCAACCTTGACAGAATTGTAGGAATTGGGCTTCAATTCGTCCCCTTTTCCACTTAACATCATGCGAACGATATTCTATTCGAGCTTTGCCGTCTCCTTATCTATCTTCGACTTGCACTAATATTCGATGACGTTATCACAAGCATTGGATATCAGAGCATCAGTGTTGGCATATGGAGGGCGGATCCCCAATCTCTCCATAATGCTACTCAGCCTGGTTGCATCGAGAGGAGATTTGGGCTTCGACATACTTACTACAGAAAATGCAAAACCCACCATAAACCTTTACCAGATATCGACATCCAAAATAGAAATTTTATTTCAATGCTTGGAGGCCAAATGAATGTTTCTGTACAAAATTCGAGCATTGACCTCATCGGCCTTCTCCAGCACCATATAATGATGCGAAAGCCTTTCTGCATCACCTGAAGTTTGGGGAAATGGTGTACCAAGCCTTTGAGGGAAAATAGGTTCATCATCAAGATGAAGATCGACGCAGCTTCAGTCTCAATATTGAATGCAAAAATGTTGAATCCCTCCGTACAGCACGTGACTAATTCCTTGCAATCTGCGTTAACAATAAAGCCTCCTCTCGATTTAGTGATAGAAAAATCTGATTTGACTTATCATGTAGTGATTTGCTCCTGCAAAATTGGAATTTGTATTATCGTTCCCTGATTTTCTTGACAAAGAGCCGGATTTTTAATTTATGTTTTGGAGGATTTTGTGGGCGTTGTTAAGGGAGTTTCGATGCCGAAGGGTATTTTTTTTTAATGATACACTAGCCAAAATCTCGAAAAATATTGCAAAATTGGATCCTTTTCTCAATAGGAAGAGGGGCGTAGGGTAACCACCAAGTTGTGCCAAAGTTGTATTAAGAGCAATCGAATTATGCTCACAAAAAAAACCAATGCATCAAAGATAACACCATTTTGTTCAGAGCTTCATTGTTCCCATTGAACATAACATTGTGCATCAAACCTGGAACCAAGTTACTTGTAACAGAGATGACCCCTCTAGCTTCATAGTTCCACCTTGTCAATTATATGCAGTTTGCCGAATAGTTGTTGAAATCTGACTAAACTGCCGCCTCCATTTTTTGATTAATAACGACGTGCGAAGGTCATTGTCGGAATGACGTTGGTGAATCTGCAGTTTTGGGCCTGCAATGTAGTGCATTTTTTTCTCGTCTTGGGCCTGCAGTGTGTTTTTCCTCTCAACCCTTTATATGCTGCGTGATATATGAATTGTTTTTTTTTTTATGAGTGCGTTCACTGTTTTATTTTTTATTATTTTTTTATTTTTTTATTTTTATTTTTTTATTTTTATTTTTTATGATTTGTTTTTATTTTGTTGTTTTAATTGTTTTATTATTTTGTGTTGCTTTGTTTTCATGAATGTTTTATTTTTTTTCTTTTTTTAATGAAAAACTAAAATTTTCTCTAGACTTAATTTTTTTTAACAAATGGACACAATAATTTGCATATTGAAAGATGTTTTTGATCAAGAATATTGCAAAACATTTATTTATTCTTGAAATTAGTCTAAATCATCCCTATTTTCTGATCCTTGTGATCGCACTGTGCGGAGGAGAGCATACTTATTCTAAGCAAAAACTAAAAATGAAAGCCTACCTACTCTATACTAATTAAAAAAAAAAAAATAGTTATGTGTAATTAAAGTTCCAACAAAGCCATTCACGTAGCAGTAACAACAATATATTCAGTAGCAATTTTTTAAATGATGGATGAAAATATTCGAGAGTGAATGAGTCTAGTTGTTGTGACTGCAAATCAACTAAAAAATAAAAAGATGAATCTAATCTAGTACTTACCTAGAACCATTGTTCGATAAAGCTTTGATAGGCACAGTTTCTCTCACTTAGATCATGTTGTAACTCCTCTTCTTCTTCTTCGATCTGTTGTTCTTCTACCTCGGATTCATGTTCGAATGATTGTTTGCCATCATATACGCAGGATTCTTCAAATGTTGAATCTTAGTTTATTTCTTGGGGATTAGTTGAACTTTCAATTCTTGTCAAGATCTCCTTTTCCAAGGAAGAGGAGATTCTGACTTTTGCAAGGATATGAGTGAGTAGTTCCAAGCTGACACTCATTATAGAACCATGTTGAAATATATTCTAAAAACAAAGTGATAATAATTGTCTGAGTTTTTAATCCTTTTACAAGGTTTTAGTTCACAAAAACTCTTCCAAATCAACACACTAAAAATTGAATTAAAAACAAAAGGACCACAGAAATAATCTTGAATTCAATACTCAATTAAACCCTCTTACAAGGACTGCTCATTAATTGAGTAATCGAATTCTTCAACTACAACCATGAACCATGAATTCATCAAACACTCTTCACAGTTGCGAAAATCAAACACACTTGCAGATATTGAAATTCACACTTGCATAAATATAAACACACCCTACATGCCCTAATCCATAAGAGGTCGAGCCCGTTACAGTATCTCGAATGTAATGCGTAGGCCGTTCCCCACGTCTTACCTCCTTAACACCTTGAAGTTAGGAACATGTCTAAACACACTTGCATGAAAAATCAAACTAAACTTCAATCCATCGTGCCTCCCCAGCAACGGCGCCAAAATGTTGGGCGAAAATATTGTCATTTAATTTTGTTGTATTACTTGCCCAACTATTTAATTTGTCAATCCGAGGTTCGTAGGCTTACGAGGCACATGCACTATATATGCAGGACTGAAGTGGAACTAATCCAATCTAATCTAATCTAAATGACTGAAATCAAATTAATCTAGGAAGGCATTGAAACATTAACTATAAAAGCAAGAAATTGCATAAGGGAAAAGCAATACAACATGTGAAGAATTTGAATGACAAACAACATATGTGAGCTCACAACAATAAAGATATCTTAAATTATATTACAAGAACCAAATAACAAATAATGAAAGTGTAACAATAAAAGAATATGAATCAAAGCTAAGAATCCCCTTCTCCTAATTACAAAACTATCTCTTAAAGCTAATCTCTTTTTTTTTTTTTTTTAATGAAGAGAGAGAACTCTCTTATATACATGAAAAAGATAACCATATCATAATTACATATCCAATATTCTCTCAAGCACTCTCAACTACTTTCCCATTATTACAAAATATGATCCCTTTGAATCCTCCACACATCTCTCACATAACTTGGATAAGATATGCCAACCAAATCCTCCATGATCTTCTCCTTAGGAATAGACTTGAATAATTATCTCCTTAATATGGTGGAGGAGATATTTGAGAAGTCTCTTGTAATTAATTCTTCACATATTTCCTACACATCACAAAACTCACATATTCTTGAGATATATATAACAATATGTATATTTTCTAATATTTAATCATAAATTCACTTGTAATACAAAAATGAATAAAATGGAAAATAAGAAGGTCAAACCCAAATGTATTTATGAAAATGATATGATAAAAGGTTAATGGGATGATCAAATGTAAGGAATAGTGAAGAAAAAGGTGGATGAAAATATGACATTTCTAAGTCCCAACAATCGCCCTTGCTTCCCCTACTATGCTCTTGTTCTTCCTCTCGGAAGCCCCATTCTGTTGAGGGTTATGAGGTGTCGTCAACTCTCATTTAAACCCTTCCGCTGCACAAAAGTTCTTAAACTCATCGGAGACATATTCTCCACTGTTATCACTTTGTAGATATTTAACGTTCTTGTGTGACTCTTTCTTGACCAATGCTTTGAATGTAGAAAACTTTGTGAATGTCTAATCCTTTCTCTACATGAAAAATATCCAACATTTATGAGAATAGTCATCTACGAATATAACATAATACCCTTGTTTGGTGGTGGATACTTTCGAGAACGGTCCACACATATATGAATGGACTCTCTCCATAATAGACTTTGCTCAACTATCTCTATCTCCAAAGGAAGACTTGGTGTATTTTCCCAAAGTACAACCCTTGCATGTATCAACTTGCTCAAGCATACCTTTAGGAATACCGGTAGAGATTTGCTGCAATATCTTCAAAGCCCCATCATGCAAGTAGCCCAATCACCTGTGCCACAACTAGCTGATGTCTCAAATCAACATCTTTTCTTCTTTTGAACTCAAAGCAACACAATCCTCTACCTCTATCTTCTTTACTTAAACCATGGCTATGTGTCGAAGGAACACCTTTCCTTCTGAAAAGATCACATCATAGACTCTTCCTCAAGCATGGAAATGGATACCAAGTTCTTCGTCAATCTAGGTACATGCATAACATTCTTCAAGGTGAGTGGAGCTACATGCTCCCTCTGAAAAGTAATAGTGCCCACACCAGTAACACTATACTTACCATCATCACCCATCTCAATATGAATCTTGAGATCTTTCTCCTCCAGTTCACTGAATAACTCTTTGTCGCCAATCATGTGGAAAGAAGCTCCATTGTCTAAGTACCAGACACTTCCCATCATTGAAGACATCATGCATGCAATGAGGGAAAAGTCCAATTAGAATTGGGAGGCCAAAGCCTCACACATTGCTCCTCCTGAGGACTTCTCCTTGGACTTCTTCAATGGAAAATTTGTAGAAAAGTGACCCATCTTGTGACAATGAAAGCTTTTAACTTTCGTCATGTCCTTCTTACCTCCATGATAAGAATCTATTTTGGAATGAGAAATTTTACATTTCCCCTTCCTTGCCTTAATCGCTAAGGCACAGTTATCTTCACCATCAGTCTTTGGTGAAGAGCCATCCCTGGTGTTCCTCCTGATCTCATCCTGCATCAATCCTGCATCAAATCTGACCATATTCATTCCCAATCTGGTAGCTTTTCCCGACCATTGACAGAGTCCTGATAACTATGTCAACTCTTTGGAGTCCAAGAAGAGTAAGGCTCACCATATCCTCCTTGGAAACTGTGATTCCAACACTTCCAAGTTCATCCCGACATTGAGTGAACTTGGCCAAGTACTTTGGAATCACCTTGCCTTTCTCCATCTTGATTTTATGAAGTTTCTCCTTCAATGCCAACTTCCTTTGATCACTTCTATTCTGATACAAGCCCATCAATGTTTCCACATAGCATGTGGAGTGCCATGGAAACTTGAGACAATGTGGTCTTGAACTCCCTCAGGGATTATCCACCTTGCCTTTGCCACACACTTCTTCCATTCAGCCAAGTTTTTTGCATCCGTAGCTGCTAGCTTGGGGACTTCTTGATCAATGAATTCCTTCAAGCCATTATCTTCTAGCACAGCCTCCATCCTGTCCCTCTAGGGTATAAAATTCGAGTTTCCTTCCAAGGCATACACAAGCCTCAACCCATGGAATTCCATATGTCTATCTTGAAGTTTGTATGCAAATTCAACTTTCACCTGTAACCCAGAAACTCAAAACTTTGAAATCTCCTCTAGAGAGTTGATTTTAAATCAGCGATATCTCCCTCATCCGAACTCTGATTCGGCTGATTTTTTTTCATTTGTGTATATATTTTCCAAAGGAATACAAATATGCAATTTGTTTCTTAAAAATTTTCACATAAATTCTTATAACTTCTCTACAAACTCTTGGCCCAAAAAACAATCTTGCTCCAATACCATCTAGAAAAACCTGTAGATTCACAAGCTCATGTAATCTACTAAAACAAAAGATAAGAATCTACTTCTACTCTTTACATCAAAAGCCCATAAACATAGAGCAAACAATAATCAATAGAGGAAGAGAATCAAAGGAAAATAACACAATAAATAGCTAGGGAAAGCCATAGCTCAAAACCCCACTATCTATTTTGTATTAATCTGGAAAATCAAGATGAAATTACAATGCTTGTTCTCTCTAGAACAATCCCAGAACTCAGAAAATTCAATCTCCAACTCATAAGCAAGCTCAAGGCCAAATCTTAACCAATTCACAAGCTCTCCAAGTATCTATTCCAATGTGTAATTCCTATGAAGGAGAGCTTGTATTTAAAGGGAAATAAAGCCTTTAAAAATAGCGCAATCCCTCAAGGATCAGTTCCTGATTGTATGCAGTATCAGTGCAACTCAAAAAAATCTAAAATAATTAGTACATTGTCCCTGCACTCTAGCCTCAACTGGGTCTTTCTCATAATCAAAATGCATGAGTTTCTGATGGTGGAATCTTCAGTTAACTAGAGTAGCCCTAATTATGTCACTAGTGTCCCAACTGACTATTTACTCACTATTAGTTCCTAAAACTGATTAGAACTAATTTAACTAAACTGATCTCAACAAATTGAGTTAACTAATTATAACTCATTCATAACTCATCCTGAACTCCTATAAGTTAGGGAGAACATATACATGTCTTCTAAAATACTTCCAATTTGAATTTTCTAAATCAATTAAGTTAATTAAACTTAATTAATTATTTTCAAATTGTTATGAGAAAAGAATTCTATTTTAATTCACAGTTTAATTCAAGGGAAAATTAAACTAGGATTTCTTGTTGCCATTTTTGAACACTCCCAAGATGGTATCATCAATATAAACAACAATAATTAGCAGTTTATCATTCTCAATTTTTGTATATAAGTTGTTGTCTACAGATCCTTTTGTGAAACCTTGTTATTGAAGATATTTTTCAAGACAATAATACCATGCCATGGGAGCTTGTTTCAGTCCCTATAAAGCCTTTTTGAGTTTGCATGCAAGCTTTGCATCATTTCTGAGACTGAATCCTTCTGGTTGTTAAACATATACTTCTTCTTCTAAATCACCATTAAGAAATGTAGATTTTACATCCATTTGATACACTTTGAATTTTCAAAAATTGGAAAGAGCAAGAAACACTCTTATGTCTTCAAGTCTAGAAATAGGTGAAAAAGTTTCTTCAAAGTCTATACCTTCTTGTTGAGCATACCCTTTACAAACAAGCCTTGCTTTATTTCTAATAACCTCTCCATTTTCATTCAACTTATTCTTGAATACCCATTTTGTTCCTATAACATTTTTATCATGAGGTATAGGAACTAATTCCAAGTATCATTCTTTTCAATTTGGTCAAGTTCTTCATTTATGGCCTTAACCCAACATTCATCTCTGCTAGCTTCATTGACATTTTGTGGTTCTACGAAGGATAATAATGCTATATAACTAGAAGCTCCTATAAGAGTTCTTCTTATCTATACTCCTAACCCTTTTTCTCTTAGAATTTGAGATTCTGGATGATTCTTTTGAACATACCTAGATGGAGCCTTTTCCCTGTCAGATGTATCTTCTTCTGATGCTTCATTGGTTTCTTCCTCTCTATCATTTCGATTTGATACGGGAAAGAATTCACCGTCTTCATTATTATCATCTTCCTTTTCTAATGTCACATGCTCTGGATTTTTGCATGCTTCATTGATCACAACATCAATGCATTCAACAATTTTTTTAAGTCTCTTATTATAACATTTGTATCCTTTACTTATAGATGAATAACCAAGAAATATTCATTCATCTACACTGGGTTCAAAATTACCAAGTTTTTCATCAGTTTTTTTATGAAACATTTACTCCCAAAAACTCTATAGTGTTTTACAATAAGAGGCTTACCATACCAAAGTTCATATGGATTTTGATCACTATTTACATGAACATGAGCTTTTTTGAGAATATTTACTGCAATATGTGCAGCTTCACCCCAGAAGGTGTCATCAGTTCCAGATTCATCAAGCATAGCTCGAGCCATTTGTTGAATTTTTCTATTCATTCTTTCAACCACACCATTTTGTTGACGATTTTAGGCAACAAAGGATTGTCTCTTTATTCCATGTTGTTCACAAAGTTCAAAAAAATTATCTAATATGAATTCTCCTCCCTGATCAAATCTGAGACATTTGAATTTAGATCTAATTCATTTTCAACTAAAGCTTTGAAGAGTTTAAACTTTTCAAATTTTTCATATGTATGCTTTAGTAACCAATCCAACACATTCTAGAAAAAACATTAATGAATAGAATGCAGTATTCTTCTCCACAAGGTGACTTTTTCCTTGTTGACCCATAGAAATCAGTATGAATGAGTTCAAGAGGCTTACTTGCTTATCCTTCTTTGGCATTGAATTGAACTCTAGTTTTCTTACCGAATTGACATGGTTTGCAGATGGTATTTTCTGTGATGATGATATCAAGAATATCATGAACTGCCTTGAGCCTGCATGCTTTTCTTATTTGAGAAAATCTTAGATGCCTGAATCTTCTGTGCCATAACCAATTCTCTTTTTTTTTTGCTTAAATAACATTGTTCTTGACCTCCTTTTAGTATGTATAGATTGCTTGGAGTTCTTGTACCTCTGATTATGGTTTTTCCTGTGTCAATCTCACGAACCACACATTCTTTTGATTGAAACACAACTTCATTTACTTGATCAAAAATTTGACTAACACTCAAAAAGTTATTCTTTAAACCATCAACATACATAATATTTCCAACTTTAACCTTTTCTTTTAAATAAATGGAACCTTTACCCTTAATGACAATTGGTGTATCATTTCCAAAAGAGACATGATTTTCCTTTTATAAAGCTTTGTATGAAAGAAGTTTATCTTTATCACTTGTCATGTGTTTAGAGCATCCGCTATCAATGTACCATTGATTTTCATGTCCTTCTGCAACTAGAGCTATGCCACATCTTTGTGACTGAAATTCCTTCTTTTTCCATTACTTGGAATTTGATGATGTTTACTCCTTTTGAATTGTTGGCCAAAATTTGTTCCTACATTTAGATTCTTCATGGCCAAAGTTATTTCAAAATGAACATTCAATTTCATCTTCAAGAGGAGAAAATATATTATAAGAGCTTTTCTTGATTCCTGTCACGCTCCTTTGTTTTCTTGCTTCTCTAGTCATGATAGTTTTGTAAGCAACACATTGAGAAGCCTTATGACCAAAGTTATGGCATGAAAAACATTGTCCATTTAAGAAGAAGTTTCTGTGATCATAAAATATTTTAGTATTGTTCACCTTTTGGTTGGTGCTTCTATTGATGTTCACCCTTGGAGTAAAATGAGCATGATTTACCTGGGGAGTACCTTTAGGCTTTTGTTGAGGATTGAAGCATTGTTCATAGGTTTTTGTTGAATCAAGATAGCTTCTAGTGATGGTTGAAGGTTTTTCTGGTTGGGATGTTTATCCAGTATATCCAAGACCTGTCTTTAAAAGAGGGGAACGTTGAACCTTGATGATTTCATCTAAGGTTTCTGATCCTTTAGCAAATCTAAGATTCAGAGATTTTGTCTTCTCAAGTTCTTTTCTTAAACCCACTACTTCACATTCTAATTTTTCATTGTGCTTTTCCCTTTCAGTGAGTTGATGTGTCAAAGTGTTTATGACCATATTCTTTTCTTCCAAACATATTTTAGGTTTAGTGATTCTTGTAGAAAACCATCTTCTTCTAAGGCATCCATAAAATCATCATTTTCATAAGCCATGAGTAGTTTAATATCTTGTTCAGATTCTTATTCATCACTATTAGACAAGTCATCACTCTCTTCATGAGTATAGTAACTTCTTCTATTAAAAAATTGTTTCTTATCACCTTTTGTAGAATCCTTTCCTTTGTCATGATTATATTTATGAGGACATTTAGCAGCATAGCAACCAACTCTACCACAAGCAAAACATTTGAATGGAATCTTACCTCTGAATCTTCAGGAACCCTGTTGAAGTTTCTTCACAAAGTTTACCTCATCTTCTTCTGATATATTTCCTAATTCCTTGAGATATTCCTTTTCTTTTCCCTTTGCCGAGGCTTTGAAATTTTCCTCTCTAAAATTTTAACTTCATTGAAATGGTATCAGTTAAAATTCCATGAAGTTGAACAATAGTAATGGATTGTAGATCCTACTTTTCTTAAATGGAAGATACTTTTGACTCAAATTTAGAATATAGAGATCTCAAAATTTTCTCTACTAAAGTAGCCTCCTTTATTTCTTCACCCAAATTCTTCATACAATTTACAATCTTATCTACTCGTAAAGAGTAACTAGCATTACTTTCATCACTATGCATATTAAGAGTTTCACATTGAATTCTAAGAGTTTGGAGCTTAGCATGTTTTACCTGAGAGTCTCCTTCGTAGCTCTAAATGATTTTGTCCCATATGGCTTTGGTTGTGTTGAGCTGCATGACTTTGACAAATTCTAATTCTGATAGAATTCCCAATAATGAATTGACAACTTTGGCATTGTTTTCATATGCTTTCTTTTCTACGGGATCTATGGGTACTGTTGCTAGATATTGATATCCTCCTTCCACAATTGCAAAAACATCAGCTCCATGTGACTGAAGATAGGCTCTGGTTCTTATCTTCCAATATGCTAAGTTATTCTCATTGAAGATTAGTGGTCTGATCGATCCTATTTCTTTGTGATTTCTCATCTTGTAAGGTCTTTCTTCAAGCAATCAAGCTTCTTTTGAAGGACTGGCTCTGATACCAATTGTTGGAAAAAATATTGAGAAGGGGGGTGAATCAGTATTTACACTTTCATAATAATGATTTTTTCTTTTCAAACTGTATACAATATTTTACAGAAGCCAATCAGCATATGTCTGCACCTTTAAAGAATGAAACTAGTGTATAGATAATAAAATTTGATAAACAACTAATTCTTTGTCTCAAATCAGAGTGTGATTCATTAAGCAGTAAACAAATGCAGTAAGAACAAAATAAATCAACACATATAAGCAACAAAGATGAACACCAGGATTTTTCAGGTGGAAACCCAATGTGGGAAAAAACCATTTTTGTTGTCATCTCAGCCTTCAATCTTCTTATAATAAAAATTGTTTACAACTTTTTTACTGGTGCAGCCTTTTTTAATACACAAGAATCTACCTGCTGAAGGCTACAACCTTCACTCGTTTTCTAGATTCTACAAGAAGGGAGCTCCAACTCCCTAGCTCTTGTACTAGCTGATATGATTACTAGTACATAGGCGCCAGCCTACAAAAGGCTACTACCTTCACTTTTCCTCCAAGGACCACGTTTCATAAATTGTTAGATTAGATACTCTTGGTACACGTCAACACAATATGAAGGCCACGTTTCACCAAATTTTCATACTATACCCATTAGAAACATTAAAGCTCAAAATC
Organism: Pinus taeda; assembly: GCA_000404065.3. Lineage (NCBI taxonomy): Eukaryota > Viridiplantae > Streptophyta > Pinopsida > Pinales > Pinaceae > Pinus > Pinus taeda. The sequence goes on from APFE030261613.1 coordinate 26,100, forward strand.
AATCACCACTATAATAATTGCATTTCCAACGATCAGTCAATATGAACAATCAAATCACTATCACCAGAACTCAGAGCTGAACCCAGAACACTGGAGCAACAAATAGAACTAACTGTAATCTCAAAATTAATAAGTCGGAATTTATACGCTACTTCAGTGAAGCCAACCTGCATGTATACGCTACTTCATTTAACCCAACCTGTGTATACCTCTAAAAATATTGAATCATAAAACTTCTTAACCAAAATTGTATCAACCAGTAACATTTTGGAGATCTACTGTCAAATTACAAAGTTCTAAACAGACAGTAGCAAAGATCACCCTTCTCACTTAATCAATCAATCAGACTCAATCTCCTTATACAGTCAATTCTACTTTCAGATCTAATGAAGACATTATTGATAGACAGCAGTAAAACAGTAGCACTAATAAGATAGATCAGTCATCTCTTAACAATACGATTTTCTTATGCATACTCTACTTGGAAATTTTGAACCAATGTATATATGTGCCTTCACCAAGGTGAACCAGAGTATAGATCTTCAAATAACAACTTATAACTTTGTAGATATTCTAGACTTCAAGCATACCCAGATCATAACATTTAAAGAATAAAACATGCATTAGCATTCATATCTAGCGCATCCATTATCAGAACATACAATGATAAGTCATTTCAAGTCTCATGATCCCGATCCAACATTGTATTCAAGGTGCACAAGATATTTCAAATCATATCATAACCATAGCCCTTACAACATAAAATATACTTTAGATAGAAGTATTCATGAAAAACCATTTCACTTGCACACTTATCCCTTTGATTGTCTCCTCCTTAAATAGTTTTATCCTTTCTCAATACCTCGGACCAAAACAACACTTAGAACCTATGGTATTCTTAGACGGGATCAAGTAACCGTTATTCCACTCAATATTGTGGGCTAATACCATGGTATGGACCCTTGGTATTATTTAACCTTAATTTTACTTAATTTTCCATCCCATATGTGCTTTTACTCTTGTGAAAATGTGTGCATATGTATACACATTGTTTGTTCAATGAACCCGCTTGTATATGCTACTTGGAGTAGGTGAACCAGCATATAAAATTTAATACAACTAAAATCATTATTTTTCTTTAATTGCCTGATTATGATTTGTAGCCCTTTGATCCATCATCCTGTTCTTTTGTACCATTTCCCTGTTACCTCTTAATTGACCTATTACAATGTGAGCTTCCCTTTATCAAATCTGAATTGACCTATGAGTGAGTTACCATCAAGGACAACACCATACCATAATGCCAACACTTTGGTTATATTGCAACCATTTCAAACCTCTGATATCCAAATCTGATACATGTTTTATTTTAACGTTGATTAATGAGAATTTCCGTCCACTTTTCTAATTGGAAACTTTTGAATGAGACCTTTGATATCACATCGCCAAAACAAAGCTCTGATATTGTGGATCCAATATAGTTATCAAAAATAGTTGAATGTGATTTCACATCCACTCTCATATCGAAATTATTGAAATGTCACATATGTCAAATCGTTGATATGACTTTATCCTTTGATTTCCAACTTGGTTATGGACCCGATGTGGTATTAATTTTGGTCTAATCAGAATTTCACATCCACTCCATATCAAAGGTTCCCATATTGCAAATATTTTGCATTGTCTCATTTTTAAAGTTGTGATGAGATTATCATCGATACCACTCAACTCTTGCCACTTTTCACCTCTAGGGGCATTTTCTTATTAATAGAAAAGCCACTTCATTAAAATTAAAAGGTCCCTAGTCATATGTGTATTGAATTTTCATCATGGCTAATTCTTATTTCTCTATTACAGGAAAACATTAGGGCTAATTCGAATAGATCATTTGATTAACAGTCACTTAGTCATGTGTCAAGATCCAAAGAGGAAGTCAAAGAAAAATATTAAATGAAGGCTAATATCGTGAAGAGTGCAAGCCCATCTAGCACTCTACCTAATAGTGGTCAACATAAAATAAACGAAACTCAACAGAAACGTAAATTGAGCACTTTATCAACATTTGGCCTGTGATTCAACAGAAGAAATAACTACCTAGTTTAATTGCTCAGTTGTGGAGATATATGTGGAGTTATTGATGTTTTCACGATTTCACCTCAAGCTTTGTATAAATTATCTCTTTGCATATTATATAAGTACTTTTGTCGCAATGCAGGGAATCCAGAGGAGAAGAGGCTAAATATTATTAGAATGTTCAACCTGTTGGTGAAAGAATTCTATTTCATTTTGCACTATTGCAGTGTGGTAGAGGTCTTCTTTACAGACAGAGATCAAGTGATGGCAGTGAGAGATTTGCACTATTGCATTCTTCGAGGTTTATGTACTTGATTCAATTTTGTAATAAATTTTGTTTCCTGAATTTCTTGTATGGCACTATTGTTTGCATCAATTGTTGAAATAAATTAATTATTCATCTTTTCCATTGCATTTTTTATGTAAGAGTTAAGTAATTGGCTTTATGCACTATTGTTAAATGTTAATTATCAATTCATTTAGAATTATGATCAATCTACCTTTCATTAATCATAAATGCATCTTGAAATGTGAATTTGTATAAGAATAAATGTTTATTACTTTAAGTTGGATATATATCTAATAGTTTAGAGTTATAGATGTTTTTCTTTTCATCATGACATTTTATTTTAACTACTTCAGTATCATGTCATGAATATTGTGGTTCTTATGTATATGTTATTAGGAACTGGAGCTATTTACAGTTACGTGTCTAATATCTACTTATTAGATATTTAATTGTGGATAATTGTTTTAACAAAGAATAGATTTCATGAACTATTTGCTTGATCTAATTCCTTCATTCCAATTCCAATTCCTACATGCTTCTTTTCCCGTCTCATTTGCTTGCTCTTGATTGATAGAAAGACTTCTCTTTCATGTAGGTTTTAACCCCGTATAGAAATTACCTGCATACAAATTCTAAATCACAGGAAAAATAAAAATGCGAGAGCATAACACATAAAACACATATACAGAGAGATTTCCCGCTGGATCTCAAAACCGAGACGACCAGCTTCATTTTTCATTATATTCCTTTCAATGTTACAATACATATTTATACATGCCGAAGCATCCAATACCATGGAACGAAAACCATCGCATCCAAAATTATGGGTTGTGTTATATTCTTTCCACGACTACGTAGGTTAGTCGTGGAAAGAATATAACACAACCCAACAGATACAACACTGTGAGACATATGTATAGGGCCTTCCATATGATTTTACTCTTTTCTTTTCTATAGATGCAATCAAACTTCAAGCGTGTCGGTTTTCATTGTTTTCTCTTTATTGTGTATTGGCTTTCCTGAATATCTTTCTTATTAACTATGGCTTCACTTACATGGGCCAACCAATTCGCTAGTGGTTGCATTGGAAATATAACTTCATGTGAAAAGGCCCATGCATTGTTTAGATTACGAGTAGGAGTAGTGTTTTCTTTCCTGTGTGCTTTTGATTTCTTTTTTTGGCTTTTTCTTACTTGATTTTCTTTCGTGTTACTGCTTTCCTTCTCTTGTTTGTTTTTTTATCCACCCGTAGGATTAGTTTTAGTTTCCCATGAAATTGTGTCTGTCTTCTTAAGACAAGCTAGGTGAAATACAAGAGGGCTTGTACAACTATCAACATTTGGTTATATGTCCATTCCCTCTCCTTATGAAGATCTTGTGCTTCTTTAGTCAATGATACCCTCATGAATGATACGTTCCTTTAAGAGTGAGTCTTGGTTAAAACACAATGCTTGCACTTTTAACTAGTGCCGCCTACTCTAATCGGTCTTATATATTCAGTTAACCCTTGTCAGCTCAGTCAAGTAAAGTATGGTGAGGGGGGAAACCTTAACAAGTATGTTAGAGGTATATATAAACATCATTCTCTGAAGGGACAACCTCTTCTTTTCTCAATAAGTCGGGATCCCTCTCCCACCTCATGAAATAAATAAATGCCTATGCACAATTCTTTCAAAAATAAAATAAAATAAAATAAAGGCACAAGAAGAGAAAGGCTTCCTGTGTCGAGAGGTGCAAAAAGTAACTCCGTCGGGGTAGTGTCCAGGCTTGCTGATAGTGGAGAAATGCTTGTGTTCTTGAAGTGACTCTGTCAGGGTACTTTCCAAGCCTGCTCGCAATGGAGCAACACCAGAGATGAAACTAAAAATCCGACAGTCTATATTATTTGTACATCAATCTACCCCTCATCCCCAATCTAAATAACTCAGCTGAATTGGCTTGGTATGTGTGTTGATTGGTCAAGAGAATGGTATGGATGACATCTTTAACTCAATTTAGTGAAAAAGACATGACAATCAAAGAATCAGACAATACTTCTAGAAGAATTAGACTCTCTTTACATGATGTGAGGTCCATACAGAGAGCTAGAGTTCTACTAGTGTGTCACCAATGTTGTAGCGGCTAAAACCACCTTGCAAAATTTTTCCTAAGCTTTATTTTGGAGCCTCCCTACTAAAATTTCAGCAACTTATCTCGCAATAACAAGGTACTTGTGCTTTCATTGGGTTTTATATTTTTCTTTATAACTTGTGTTTTCTTACTTTCATTGTTGTCTAACCACAAGTTGACCTCTTCACCTGGTTGAAATCCGGTTCTAACACTCCCTTGGTGATCTGTGCAATCCTAGAGGGATACCAACCTTGCTCTTAGGAACCTTGCAGTTCAAGCCTAGAGTGAGATTTGGTTCAAGAATTGTGCAGACCTAGCTGGAAACCTGCCTTCAGCCAGGAAACTGTGCAGAGCATGAGAAGCAACCAGATCCACTCAACCCAGGAATTGCGCAGAAGAATTCCCTAAGTTGTTGCCCGATCCATGTGTCAGTGAGATGTCTGGTTCTCCCCAGAACTATGAAATTTCTTTGAGAATGAATGACAAATTTTCCTGAAAAAACAAAAAGCAATAAGTAATCCCCAGAAAATAGGGATCTATTTTTAGGAGACGAAATTACACTTGAGTTAATTTTAGAAACTTCTACCAAGTGTCGCCTTTTCCTATATTTTTGGTCTTCGTTTGATAAACCTTAAAACAACCAAATCTATTTAATGGATGTCACCATAGCTCATTCTCATATTCAATCTTGGAGCTTTGGCATTCTCAAGGAGATCTAGGAACCTTCGGCACAATCTTCACAGCTTTTTTGGGTAAGTCTTTCTTTTCTTGTCTTTTGTCATTTTTTCTGTCGCTTTTGTTTGTTTGTCTTGTGAGTGTGCTACTTTACCCATTTTATTGGAAGAACACTCACATTTATATTTTTTTTAGCTTGTAGAAGTGTTATTTTATGTTTTCCATTGCCTTTCCTAAGTGTCGCATGCATAATTCAATTTTTGCACTAACGGTCATCATTGCGACGACTCTCTCCATAAGATTTATTGTTCTTCTATTTTACTAATTCCTAAACCTTTTTTGATTGCATTCATCATCATTCACTCAGATATGCACCCACCTTCACTTGCACATTCATATATGCTCGTTTACAAGTTTCTCTTGGGCAGATTTGGGCTTCCTTGGCATGGATCTAGCTCTTCTCAGTATGTACTGCACATTTATGGATCTCAAGGCTTTGCCTTGGCTTTAGGAATTATGGAGAGACTGCCATTGGATGACTCTAATTGTGCGCTATGTAGATCCAAGAGCGAGTCTCGAAGTCTTGCCCACTAGGATTGTGCAATGCGCGGTCCCAGCCAACATCAAAGCCAAACTGAACTGCGCATTACGTAGTTCCAGTCATTAGTAAGCCAACTGGACTACGCATTCTGAAATTCCGGTCATCATCACCTCCCACTGGTAATTAGGACTACACAATGCCCAGATCTCGCTGACAGCCAGTCCCCTCTGAGAGTAAAAATTGCACGATCTTTTCCAACAAAGCCCACTTGATTGGTCTGTCTTGAATTTCTTTCGATTTCAAGCTAACATTTGCATGCCATGAGAGTCCTCTGTGTCTCCAGGTATAGTAGTTGAAGAGAAGCTCTTCAACAATATAGGTAACATCGTTTCCAAGAGATCTGGATCAAAGGATACTTTCAAGAGAAGCACTAGAGAGTTTGTTGAATAGGTGTCAATGAACTTTCTAGTCTATGCAGACACACAATTATTCATAGACAAGGACATGAAGATAACATGGTAGGAAAGTAAAGATACCTTTGTAGGAATCTTCAAGGAATATATAGAGGATGGATAGGTCTATGTCAACATCCACAAGTCGTGCTTCTACAAGTTTGCATGCAGGTACCCCGCCTTCCCATGTGTGGATGAAATTCAGTAATTCTAGTCGAACACATATTTCTACCTTCAGGACATAAAAATATCATCATATGTATCACCTACCACAACCGGTGAACTGCATGGATACACTTTTCTATACCCCCAACAATAATGTGAACACTAGAGACATCATGAAGCATTGGGTGAAAGAGTCATCGAAGTTGAGAACAACACCCAATCAGGTTTATAAGACAAGGTCACTCAGGAAGAACTACCAACTCTTGATCATATTTGCATGCCACTTGTATGGTCATGAGAGAATGAAGACCTTTCTGTAGAGTTGGGTAGTTGTGTTGGATAAGTTGGCAAATGAAGGAAGGTTGTTTAACTAGTAGGATATGTTAGCTATTTAACTAAAACTGCATGTGTCTAATGCCTGAAATATTCCCAAGTATAAGAAATAGAGAATCTATATGTCAGTGTACCTACTTGATGCAATTTGCGCCCAATATTAGTTTCCTGGCATGGGTTGGACATGGACACCAGCAGAGAATGTTGTGAACATTTATTGCAAGTTGCTTTCTGATTGCAGTTACCAAGGAGTCATGGTGAGGCTATGTGACCATTTCATCATCCCGGTTTATAAGTTGATCTTGGGGAAGTATCCACCTTGCATGTACCAAGAAGCGATGCAGTAATTTATTAACATTACAGATTGGTATGACTCACCCAATGGCACAGTCATCATGAAGTTTTGTGGAGAGAAGCCTCCACATGTGCTACCAAGGTTTGCCACAAATAAGTTGGTCATGCAAGAGGTTGCATATCACATATCCACAAGGTTATTAGTAGGATTGCACAGGAGGAAGAAGGCACCATGGCCTGCTCTTCTTTTGGGGATTGGATTGTACGAGATCTGGAGCTTGAAGGATGTGGATGCCAAGGTCAAATACATAGAAAAGTTTGATTTCGGCACCAAGGACGACAATCAGTATGATTCCCACTACATATGCAAGAACCACTTTGCGAATTTGTATTACCCATGGATCCATAGGACATTTCATTGGGTAGAGGAAGATACTTGGAGGTATTGTTACAACTCCTCTAGGCTCAATGAACCTATCAGCATGGCTATAAAATGGAAAGTTTCTCTTCAGGAAGCAACAACAACAACAATAGTGAGCAACAAACATATGTAGGACAAAGGGAATAGGAAGATTTCCAAGGACCCAGAGGCTGAGTAAAGTTACAAGTTCAGAGAAAATCTTGTCATCTAGACAGTATATTTGGAAGTGGAGGAAAAGGGCAAACAATGCATAAAGAGAGTAGAACGAAGGGAGAGAGAGAAGAAAAGGTTGGAGGAGAAGAGAAGAAGTTTCAGGAAATAGAGAAGAAGTTGAAAGAATAGCAAGAGCTAAGAAGGAGAGAGATGGAAGAGAAGAGAAAACAAGAATAGCAAGAATGACAAGGCATGGTGATAGAGAAAACTGTGCCTATATAGGTTGAGGAGTTAGAGTAGCCAACATATTAAGAAGAGGGTGAGCAGATGCAGGTTCAGGAAATTTCTAGGAAGATTGAGAAAATGGTCGAAGCAACGGGCATGGAGTTGGAATAGGAGCCACAGGAACAAGATACCGACCTCGTGCCGAGAACATCTAAGGTTTCCCCTCAATCTCCACCACCTCCAGAATCAGAACTAGTCTCGAGTGAGCAAGGAGAGGTTTTTATCCTTGATGACGATCTGAGGATGGATGTGTACGATCTGTCATTTAATGATTCATGACAAATGATTGTATAGGTGTAGAGAAAACATCTCCGAGATGATCACTCGTCACCTACACATATAGATGGAAGGGTGATTGTTTAAGATGTTATAAGACATTCAACTACCATGGTCAATGCCCCTAAGGCTTATGCAGAATCTACGAGTTCAACTGTGAAGTTCTTATTAGCAGAGAATGATCGGATGACAAAGGACTTGCAAGAGGCCATGCAGAGGACATAACAGTCTATAGGATATACTATGGGAGAGATGAGAAGAGCGATACTTGTTGAATTATGGACTCTTGAGACCACCATGTGGAAACTGTATGATAGATTTGTCATCATGCACAAGGCAGTTGTCCATCTATATGGTTTTTAGTAATGGTGTGTGAAGATTGTCCAAACTCTCAAAGACATACACGTTGTTATCGTGCATGTACAGGAATGGACAATGAGGTATAAGGGATCCCTGCTTTACTTTCTTAAGATAATGAAGCCACAGGTAGAGCTAGGAAAATCAAATATTTTGATTTTGATTCGGAACTATGAGAAACTCTCTCCACTCATCAATATAATTTAGGCTTCATATGCATCATTGTTCAAGAATCTTGATGTCATAGTGAGGACACACATGATCCCTTCAATCGGATCCCTCACTCAAGCCTTTAAGAATAACTGAGTCCTGTTGGAGCTCAAGAGGTACATGGAGCAGTTGATGTGAGATGACACCAATGATGACTTGTAGTTGAGTGTAGAAAACATGCATAAGTACATTGGTGGTCCAACTACACTTAGGACAATGTTGTCCGTGCTTCAAGATGAGTTGGAAAAGGTTCCAGAACCTTATACTTAGATTTCATGGAGGCGAGAGTCTGTTTCCAGAAAGACATCACCAAATAGCACGGGGACACAATAGTGCAGTCCCAAGCTTGGTATTAGTTCATCACCGAATACCATCCAGATGATTATTCCTAGTTGGTCTTTCCCCAAGCTTGCGAGTGATGGTGTTTATTTTGTTAGGCTAGCTCAAGCCTATTTTGTCCATGGGGGCTTCACTAAGGGAGCAATACCATACCACGTGGGTTCATATTGGGGGATATTTATTAGGAAAACATGTCATAATATATTGGGAGATATATAGGGGGTAGAGGGTTTTTTATTTGGCAGGTATAAAAAATTGGGCCCAAAGTTAATGGAAAAATATAAAGGGGTATAAAAAATGTTAATGAAAAATGGATACCTACAATATCTAGAGAAAGTAGGGGGTTTTTTAATTGGGAAGGTGTATTGGGTTTATATTGGTAGGGGGTTAAATAACGTGATTTTTAGAGGAATTTTCCAATATGTAGTCAAATTAAGGGCATTGTTTGATATGCCACGAATGCACGTGATATGTCAAAGGTTCATTGAGTGAAGCCCCTGTGATTTTGTCCCACATGGGTATATGGGGAAATTGTATGATTATTTGTAAATATATTGTAAGTAAAATTTCAAGTGTCATTAGTGGAATGTGAACAATCACTATGTAATGTAAAGATTTATTTGTAAAGTAGTTGAAGATTCATGAGGGTAGTCAAAGAGTCAAAGGAGAATGTCAAGGGTCATCCCACCCATTGTTATATAAAGAAACTCATAACTCATAGTAAAGCATTTTCAGAGCCAAGCTTTTAGCTAGGAAATTCTTAGAGAAGGGTTCGAGAGTATTGTGACGAGCCTTGGCTTCTCCACAGTGCAGAGCGAGTACACATCTTTGGAGGAGGAGGCGACATTGACTGTAATGTTCCACTATTGGGGCTATTGGTTTTCAATGGTGTATGTATGGATGAAAATTTCACTTAGTAATATAACTGAGGAAACATGTTTCATGCATATGTTGTTATTGTGATTGGACTATTCTAGTTTCTTTAGCAATGTATGCTATTTAACTTACGCACTTGTGTATGAACTATTTTGTATGAAATTGTATGAACCTTGTTGAAGGCGTGTTGTTGGATTAACCCATCACTTTGGTTTGTGGATTATTCCTCTTCCATCTTGTGATGTCATTCCGCTTGTGTGTTCCTTTCAGGTTGCGTACTATTACAAACTTCTAAGTGACACACTTCCTTTTCCCTTCTGTGTGTTAGAACTCCCATGCATCTCACTTGACTCACATCAAGGTCACACAATTTCTGCCGACCAAATCTCTCATACTTACCTCTATTACCTACCACGGTCTAGGCACTACATAACCACCCACTATTAGGACTCCTGCTCCAAATTATTTAATGTCTAGTTGGGACTTGTTACCAAGGAGATTCACTTGACATGTTGGTGAGTCCACCACCGTCAATTGGTGGGTATAGGTAGTGTGCTTTGTGAGCACATGAATAAATCTACCCCTCAAAGATAGCTAGGTAATCGAAGGATTTGGCCAATTCAAGACATATACATACTTTCTAAAACTTTGAAAAGTATAGGGGAGCCCTAAATTTGGGTATTTAGGCTAAACAATTTTTGTGTTGTTGTGGTAGCTACAACACCAAGTTAGATCCAACACTCTCCAACCACACAATATTATTTGAGTTCTCCCTTCTCCTCAATAACAAAACACCAAATCCCCAAAGAATCCTCCATTCGCCCTCTTTCCCTTTTCCTACTTCCACTTCAAAACCATAAAAAAGGAAAACCAAAAAACCAAGGAATTCCCCTCCGTCGTGTTGACACCTAATCTTTGGAATTAGGAAATTTATGTGAATTTTGTAAATAGGAAAAGAAGGTGAAGAGACACTCGAACTTGAATTTCATGTGTCTCCCTTCAATGTATATATTAATAATCTCCTAATGCAAATATCAACAATTTATTCAAAGTTACCAATGCTTGACCTAACATGGTATCAGAGCTTAGGCCAAAAATGAGTCCATTTCTGCCCTTGTAACTCCTATTTTCTCTAGTCCCTCTGTGTGTTTCGACAAAGTATTGAATTATCTATGCGTTCTCTATTTTGTGTGTTCAAAACTAAGCCATATGTGTGTTTTAATGGTGAATTTTAAATATCTCTACGATGGTCATGTGTGTTAAGTACAAATATTGTCCATTGAGCTCCTTGTGAAGATCAATTAATGCATTGGTTGGTTGCTGAGACATAAAGACCGATTCATATTTTGGTGACCATGAGACAGTGTGCAAAAACAACCTACGAATGATGCATTGTAAAAACCATGGCTCATGTTTTGAATACTGCGTATGAATGGTTTTTTATGATTCCTTGAAAAGAGAAAAGTTTGTATCCCTGCTGCCACAAATTCTCCATTTGACTAGTGCACTAATATTAAAGGTTTCTTGATTGTTCGTTTGTCTGCATTTAATGAGTGTGTGTATGTTTTCTGAAGGCCATCTTATTGTGAGTAAAGGCCTTTTGCACACATCTTTTACAGGTGGGTTGAAGTTTTTTAGAGCTATTTCTCTCTATGAAGGTCGTGTTCCTTTGAAAAGCAATCTGCATATTTCGTTGGAAAGTACATTGAATTAACTTCCATGGTTCATTTGCATTGATAATTCAAAGGCCATATATATAATTCTGGTTCTCTCCATATGTAAAATACGTTTTGTGGATTTTGGCATATGAAAGTATGATGAAGACCATGTATTATATGAAAATGCATTGCCCTTTTTTTAGAGACCATAATTTGTATGTCGGAACCATATTTTATACATTGATTTCTCCTTATGAAGTGCATAAATAAGATATGAATATAGTATGGTTCGAATGGGATGGATTAAAAGTATGTGATGTTTAATATATGGTGTGAGTAGTATTAAGATTTGGACCATTTTTTTACCTTTGAGATGAGGTCTTTTTTTATACATAATTTAGTCTTTAATTTATATTGGGGGAGTAGTTCTGAGTAGAAATTAGAACATCCATGAGTGGTCCAAGAAGATAAAGCATAATCTGATTTTTAATGAGATATGGAAAGGATTTTATGAAGGAGAAGGAAGAAGAAGGAAAACATCCTCCTCAAAATCCCACTTCTCACAAGGATCTTACCATCTGGGAGACCAAGAACAACAAGTATTTGCCTTGATTGCAGCATCAATCAATGAAGAGGTGAGTTGTCATACTATTCCATTCACAGATGCTTTTGGTTCTTTAAAGAAGTTGAAAGAACTATATGACTCACACTCTGAGCTAGAAGTTGTTCAATTGACGATCAAACTATTTAATTTAGAATTGAAGGATGATGATCCCCTTTCATTAGACTTTGAAATAAGAGCCATTATGCATGAAAAAGAAGACACCGGTGTTAAAATGGATGTCCCTTTCACTACTTTTTTCAAGTCATTGTAACCCACTTATTCCCATTTTCTTGAGTCATTACAAGCTAGTGGCAAACATTCAAAGATTTATTTTGACTCTCTTGTGGACAAGTTTGTTTAAAGAGAGAAGGAATTTGGGAAGAAGAAGACAATTTCTTAGTATCCTAAAGAAGTTTTATTCCTTGCACAAAAAGAGAAGAATTAGGAACAATATTCTTTTAAAGGAAGAGGTGGTTGAAGAGGACGAGGAAGGAATAATTTTAGAGGGAAGGGGTAAACATTTGCAAGGAGAAAGGCCTGATCTTTGTTGCATATAGTGTAAAAAAATGGACATGATGATTCTACATGTAAGTTCTCATGGGACATCAAGATTAGAATGGAAAGGGATGAAGAGAAAGGAAAATCATCAGATGAAGGGAAAGGAAAAGCAACTGAGTTCGCTCATTATGTTGTGGCACATTGCAACATTGGAGTAACTAAAGACTTATTTAATGCTTCCCTTGCTTCATGGAAATATGATTGGTTGCTTGATTTAGGAACAAAATTCCACATGAATTTTAGAAGATATTTCTTTGACAAATTCATTGATAATTTTGACGGAGCAATCTACTTTGCAGACAAGTCAAAGTGCAAGCCATCAGGATCAAACTGCCTAGTCTTCTAGACTTTCAGAGTTGAGGAGAAACTTGTTGTCTTTATTCCACATCCTCTATCAAGGACACTCCATTCACATATTTTATGGAAAGGTTGAGGTCAGAAAAGCATCATACCACTCACTTTTCATGATTGGGATAGAAGAGGAAAGACTATTGAAGTTGCAAGTAACCTTTTCTCGTGCACAAAATATTTCATACAATTCCCACTATGATGAAGGTACACTTATGTCAAGTCTTTTATGGTATGCTAGATTTGGAGATTTGAATTATGAAAACCTTCGTTTATTGAAGAAAAATGGTGTTATTGGTTTTCCTACAATTCCTAGGAAACTTAAGTAATGTGATGCTTGTATCTTGGGAAATCATAACAAGCAATATTTTCATGATTCTCATTCCAGAGCACATAGAAAGATTGAACTCATTAATTCTGATTTATGTGACCTTATGCCCATTCCTTCTACAAATAATATTAAATAAATCATGATATATATTGATGACTACACCAAAATGTGTTGGATTTATTTACTGAAGAACAAATCTGAAGATTTTGAAACATTCAAGGACTTTCATGCATGGATTTAAAATGATACACAATCTCATATTGACTCTAGTTTCATGGAAAAGAATATACTTCAAATGAATTTGAAAACCATCTTAGCCAAAATCGGATCAAACATCGAATAACCGTGCATTATAATCCCCAATATAATGGAGTAGCTGAAAGAATGAACAAGACAATCTTAACTTCGATATGTTCAATGATGTTTTTCAAGAATGTAAGTTGATGTTTTGGGTTGATGCAGTTCTATATGTTGTGTATATAAAGAATAGGTGTCCATACCATGTTATCAAAACAAGACTCCCTAAGAAATGCAGTATTTCCACATTCCTTTGACGAGGCATCTTTGGTTTTTGGGTTCCACCTGTTATGCCTTGATACCTAAGGAACAAAGAAACAAAGTCACTGCAGGGAGTCGAAAATGTATCTTATTGGGGTACTCAGATACCTCCAAAGCATATCGTGTCTATTATGAAGTAAATAAGAAGTTTATAATATCCAGAGATGTGATCTTTCTTGAATCTTAAGTAATGTGATGCTTGTATCTTAGGAAATCACAACAAAAAACCTTTTCATGATTCTCATTCTGGAGCACATAGAAAGATTGAACTCATTAATTCTGATTTATGTGACCTTATGCCCATTCCTTCTACAAATGGTAATAAATAAATCATGATATATATTGATGAATACACCAAAATGTGTTGGATTTATTCACTGAAGAATAAATCTGAAGATTTTGAAACATTCAAGAACTTTTATGCATGGATTTTAAATGATACACAATCTCATATTGAATCTAGTTTCATGGAAAATAATATACTTCAAATTAATTTGAAAACCATCTTAGCCAAAATGGGATCAAACATTGAATAACCATGCATTATAATCACCAATATAATGGAGTAGCTGAAAGAATGAACAAGACAATCTTAACTATGATATGTTCAATGATGTTTTTCAAGAATGCTAAGTTGATGTTTTGGGCTGATGCAGTTCTATGTGTTGTGTATATAAAGAATAGGTGTCCATACCATGTTATTGAAAACAAGACTCCCTAAGAAATGCGGTATTTCCACATTCCTTTGACGAGGCATCTTTGGTTTTTGGGTTCCACCTGTTATGCCTTGATACCTAAGGAACAAAGAAACAAAGTCACTGTAAGGAGTCGAAAATGTATCTTATTGGGGTACTTAGATACCTCCAAAGCATATCGTCTCTATGATGAAGTAAATAAGAAGTTTATAATATCCAGAGATGTGATCTTTCTTGAATCTTCTAAGACTCACAATCTTGTTGAGGGACAACTTAATCGCTTGAAAAAATTTGGCCATGCAAAAAATTTTCAATAGTTTGATAATGAGATTCCACATCTTGAAGGGGGAATCCTTATACTAGATCAATCTATGGAATCTTTTGTGTTATGAAACCAACTCACAAAAAGATAGAAAAGATAGTCGAACACCTTAGAATTCAGCCTCTTCGAGGGGGCAACCTCCTTTACATTACACAAAAGAACAATTCTTGGATGATTCAAATGACAAAACCTCATTTCTATATATAGGAGTCTAAGGGGTCA
>APFE030261616.1:0-10292 GCA_000404065.3 Pinus taeda
TAACAGGTTGATGATTTGGTTTTCTCATGAGTAGGATAGATTTTGCTTATGGTACAGTTGTTTCCACTTGCTTAGTGTAGCAGAGGATATATGCCATCAATTGGAGCTCCAACAAAACGGTTGTTAAGGCTCACTGCCATCTCTCTTGAAGATTGGGGTGCAACCCATAACTAGCCACCAAAAACACGCATTACTTTACTTGATGATTGCTGCAATACAGTCTTGGTCTTGATTATATGCTTCCTTGTCAGTCACACCTGCACACACACTTCATCACAGCCTCATACACATTTCTCCTTGCGTTTTGGATTGTTGTTCATTGAATTCTCAGCATAAGTAATTTAAGTTGATGTATCTTCGGTTTGGTGACAGTCACAATCATTTGTTTCCTTTACACTCCTCTCTTTCCCATTCCATCACCATTACCTCCATCTTGATCACGCATGCAACCACATCCCCTCAACCCTCACTTCGTTCTGTCCTCTCCTAAAGTCTCCCATTCCTCATGTAGCTTCATTCCTTGGCCTTTCATCGACTTCACTTCAACATACTCCCTACACCCGTTTCCCATCTTATCCTTCTACTTCTGAGCCATCACCAGCCTGATCCCTACTTCGCATATCTCTTCTTATCATTCCATCACTCATCCATCACGTTAGTCCTTCACGATAGATCATCCTGTAGCAGTTTAGAGACATCCTGTAGAAACCCCTGAGTATCCTGTAGGATCCCCTGCAGACATCCTGTAGGAGGTCATTCACTCGGTTGCCGAGCTTCTGAACGTGGAAAACCTCTGTGGATGGATGCCGAGGGTCCATAGGGACCTCACCTAGCCTCCCCAACCTATCCCACGCTTTCCTTCCTTCTCCATCCAATCTGCACAACCAAATCCTAATAAGCACAAAATTGCAATCATTCCACCTACTTAATGAAAAGCACAAAAACATGTCTTTTATGATGCAAGTAGTTTAGATCCATGCATTTTCACTTATTAGAGGTATCAGCAGCATTGGTAGAAGTTTCATTCACATGCATTGCATTATAGAGGTTAGACTAGTTAAATTAGGGTTTCCTAGGTTTACATGCTTGGATTTGCTTTCAGTTCATTTTTGTCAAGTAGACTAGTCTTCTTTGAGCTAGCTTTCGTCCATCATTGATAAAGCTTCTTCTATGAGCCATAGAAGTTGGCTTGAGCCCTAGCGGACTCGTGCCAGCTGATCAAGTGACAGCTGCGACAAGAGCTAGTACTTGTGCATATAGCACCGTTGCTTCCAAGTTTGTACGAACAACCGGGTTGATAAAATGAGAGACAGGAAGCCCCAGGAGTTGTAGCATTATTGCTACAATACTGGAGCTCACCACCCGATCATCTTTCTCAGCCAGGAAAGATTGACGTCGTGGCTAGGAGGAGCAGATTTTGTCGTTGTCGGGATTGCATAAAGCCTAAAAGGCTCATTTTCTTCAGTTGTCGGGGCTTGGGGAGCTCTGGGCAGATTTTGATTGAGAAGTTGGTGGGGTGTTGTTTCTGTCGGTGCAGAACAATACCTAAGGGGACAGAACCAAGGTAGAGGGAGTTCCTACCTTAACGGATTTCTAGCCAATAAATCCAGATCCGAGTTGCAGTTGCACGGAGGATTAGAGAGGAGTGGTTCGATAGTTGGTCAGAGGATTTCCAGGAGCGAAATCAAGACTTATAGAGGGAAATTTCCAGGAGGGAAGTCGAAACTCAGAGGGAGTCCAAAAGAGGAGCTGAAATGGCAGTGAACGGACTAAGGGATTAGGACAGGTTGGAAGGGGCTTCCAACTTTGTCATCTGGAAGACCAGGATCTTGGCAGTCCTGGATCGACACGGCATCAAGGACTTTGCCTTGAGAACTATGGCTATCCCGGTCGACCCAGCTAAGAATGAGAAGTATGAGGATGCAATGGCGAGGGCGAAGTGCATGATCATAGACGGGGTCAAAGATTATATCATACCACATATTGCGGAGAGAATCAAACCAGTTATTTGTTGTAGCGAGGGGCAGTTCGGCATGGGGTCGAGAATACATAGCAGAGAGACAGAGATAGTGCTAAAGAGACAACGCAGAGCCTGGGAGGCCTGACACAGAGACAGTTGGGACTTATGCAGAGGCTTAACGTGGGTGACACAGAGGGTTAGAGGGCTGACGTAGAGAGTTAAGAGGCTGACGCAGAGAGATAAGAGGGTGACACAGAGGCATCGGGAGCTGCGCCGAGGCTAGAAAAGTTGACGAAGGGCCAAGAGACAGCGCTGGGTGATTTTCGTGCAGCAGATTGAGTGCTGGTGAGCTGAAAGGGTAACACAGTGCCTAACAGAGTGACATAGAGTAGTGGAGAAACTTGGAGCAACTTTCGTTGTCCAGCTAAGGAGTTGTCGTAGTTGTTGTGGGATCGATCATCCGGTGTATGATAAGATGAAATATCTGTCTCCGAGGAGAGGCACTTTCGCCAATGGAATTCTCTATTGGGTGAGCCATTTCTGGCATCCTAGTTGTATTCAGAAATTGCATAACAATAAAACCCTCGTATCTACTGCACCAGTTTTCCTGCATTGGGTTTTTCCGGGGACGATTGTCCAAAAAATACAGTGTCCCTTGTGTGATTGTCTAAGTTATTTCATTTGTTGATCTGTATATGTGTTCAGTATGCATTTGTGTTTATTTTTAGTATTTATATTTATAGATAACTTGTTAATGAAAAGAACAAGTAGGAGAAAATAAACCAAATAATGCAGTAGGTATTTCTGACGTATCAAACTTTGAAATTTCAACATGGTATCATGTTGATTTGGGGTAGCATCGGATGTGTTCTAGCCATTAAAAATGGTAGAGAGGCTAAAGAACATGAGATTTCGAAGACCCATAAATGGTTTGGGTAGATTCTACTTGCTTTATGAGATATTAAAATAATTAATATTTTTAATGGAGTTCCTAAGTCTAAACTTAGGAAAAATAAAATATTAATGGGTATTAATATAAAACTGGGTTATAAGGTTCTAAGAGACATGGATAAAGCCAAATCTAATCTTACCCATTCATTAGAGATATAATCTTGGCCATTGAAGGACCAACAGGAAAATTATAAGAGGAGGCTTGAGGGTCAGTTGGAGAACACACTAGTGATCAATAATTCGATTTTCTAGAGCAGGGTTTGCTAAGAAAAGTCGAATCAGTGATTAGTTTTCAGCGAGGGGCAGTGAGTACGAGACAAAGAGGCAGAGATAGAGTCGACAGACCAGCGCAGAAGTAGATAGAGGTAGACGCTGAGGCAGAGTGAGCCACGCAGAGCTAGCAGGGACTGCACACGGCCCATAAGAGCCTGCGTCATCCACGCAGAGGCTGCAGGAGTGACGCAGAGGGTTGTAGAGGCTGTGCAATGCCTCAGAGGGCTAACGAAGGGGGTCTGGGCTGACATTGAGCTTCTCAGGTATTTATAGGGAACATTTGATTATGGGCTCTTGTACAACAAGGGGAAGGATATCAGGTTGAGTGGATTTACTAATGCAGATTGGGCAGGAAGTTCAATGGATCAGAAAAGTACTTCTGAGTACTGTTTCAACATTGGATCAGGACTAACCCCCTGGTGCAGTAGGAAACAAAGGTCAGTGGCTTTGAGCTCGTTTGAAGCAGAATATATGGCAGCAAGCACAGCGTCGTGTGAGGCCATATGTCTTAGAAAACTGCTGGTAAACCTATTCAGAAGAAATATGGAGGCGACTAGGATCATGTGTGATAATTAGAGTTGCATCAAACTCTCTGAGAATCCAGTATTTCATGATAGGTCAAAGCATATTGATATATGGTGTCACTTTGTTAGAGATTGCGTCCAACGTGGAACTATACAGTTGAGATACACTCCTACAGGGGAACAAGTGGCAAATATTCTCACCAAGGCCCTTGGAAAGTCAAAATTTGACTACTTCAGAGAAAAGATGGGGATGCTAAACAACCCCTTTCAGAAGTAGTGTGTTAGCAGCACAAATGAAGAGAGAGTTGCAGTGCATATGCAATGTTGGGAGAAAGGACCAACAACAGCATAAATGCAGAGGGAGTTGCAGTGTAGATGCAGTGTTGGGAGAAAGGACCAACAACAGCACAAATGCGGAGGGAGTTGCAGTGCAGATGCAGTGTTGGGAGAAAGGAACAACAACAACACAGATGCAGAGGAAGGTGCAGTGTGGATGCAATGCTAGGAGAAAGAACCAGCAACAACATGGATGAAGAGGGAGTTGTCGTACAAATGCAACAGTGACAGTGGCAAAACCATGGGCAGCAGTACAGGATACAACAGTGCAGAGGATGTTGGGCAGGGAGGCCTAGCATCAACAAAGGTACCAATGACAGATGATCAGAGTAATACTCAGTGAGGAGCTAGAGCACAGTCCTCGCTAAGAGGGAGTGTTGATATAAGGTAGCATCAGATGTGATCTAGCCACGAAATTTGGCGGAGAGGTTGGGGCACATGAGATCTCCAATACCCAGAAAGTGTTTGGGTAGATTCTAAATAGATCAGGAAATATTAAAATAATTAATATTTTTAATGGAGTCCCCAAGTCTAAACTTAGGGAAAATAAAATATTAATAAGTATTAATATGAATTTGTGTTAGAATAGTCCAAAAGACATGGATCAAGCTAGATCTAATCTTAGCCGTTGATTAGGGACTTAATCTCAGCCGTTGAGATGTCAACAGAAAAAGTATAAGAGAAGGCTTGAGGGGCACTTGGAGAACACACTAAGGGAAACCAGTGAGTTAAATTTATGGAGTGGGGTTCGCTGAGAAATTGAACCAGTGGTCTATAGAGCAGTCAGGAGGCAGCAAGTACGGAATAGAGAGACGAGAGATCAGCGCAGAAGAGGCAGACACAGAGCCAGAGGAAGCCACGCAGAGGCAGCAAAGACTGCGCAAAGCCAGAAGGGCCTGCGTCAACCACGCAGAGGCTACAGGAGTGATGTAGAAGCCCAGAGAGGCTACGCAAAGGGTTTCTAGGGCCTACGCTAGGTTTAGGAAATTGCTGGAAGTTTGTCTATCTGTGCGTAAGCCAGTTTGGCACCCTGTTGTACAAGAAAATTGTTGAATAATAAAATCCTCCCTTGCTGCACCGATTTTCCCACATTGGGTTTTTCCGAGGACATTAGTCCAAAATAACTGTGTCAATGTGTGCAAATTTTTGTTTCTGTATTACAATGTGATATCTGCAGCAGTGTTTTTTTTAATGTTTGTTGAAGTAATTTCATGAATAAAGTATGATGAAATAAGTAGGAAAAGTAAATCAGTTGCTGCAGTGGTGGAATTTTCACATTTGAGATGATCATCCTTGTTTTTAATGAATGGGAGTGTTTTTTGCATACAATTCCTCTGATAAATGCTCTCTCATGCTTCTATAAAAATTGACATGAATTGATGAAGTGCAATCATTTGGCTTCTGTGAGCTACTCTTCCTCATGATATTTGATTTGTACGAAGAAATGCTCCGTTAAGAAAACTCAAGATTTTGATGGTAAAAATTGTCATTGTTACCATTGTCAATCAATATGGCGTCCCTATGAGTAATCAAGGCCTCTGAGAGAAACATCTAGCGTGGATTTGGCTTGGCGCTCTATGAATTTTTCGAATAATAAATATTATATTGGATAAGGGATAAAATATCCTGCATATAATAATATAGAGGACCATTTACACATTAAAATACCCAGGCGCCTTGAAAATATCTCTACGCTTTGTGCACTATCTCGGCCCCACTATGGGCTCTTCTCTGGATACATTATATGTGTGTTTCCTTTGCATAACTTTGATAGTGCATAATTTATGGCATTCAATAATATGTGTATATAGTGTTGGCTAGGGCCTCAAGCCAAGATTTTTTTATTGAAAGATTAAAAGACCCTCTCTGTATAGGAAACTGGGAAAACGAGTATGGCTCATAAAAACTCATTTGTGGAACCAAATTATATTTAAAAAAATTCCTCTTTAAAAGGAAAAAGCATTTATAAAAAATATTTCACGTATCCTAATTGACCAATGATGCTCCAAATGCCTCATCCTCTTTAATAATAAAAACTTGGCAAATTTTTTTGTTAAGGGATCATCACTGCAAAAAATTTAATACCTTCACTTGTACCGAATTTAGCTACAACAGACTGAAAAATATCCTTCTAGCAGATTTAACCATTTATATATGGCATCTACGTCTATCTGGCCTTCAAATATAGGAATGTCAAAATTAACTTGTACCTTGAATGGGGTGGTGCCTCTGAGGTGTCTGTCGAATGAAGATGTTGTTGATTTGTGATAGCATCGGATGTGCTCTAGCCATGAAAATTGGTGGAGAGTCTAAGGCACAAAAGATCTCCAAGGCCCAGAAATCGTTTGGGGAAATTCCACCCGGTTGAAGAGATATTAAAATAATTAATATTTTTAATGGGGTTCCTAAGTCTAAACTTAGGAAAATTAAAATATTAAGGGGTATTAATATAAAATTGTGTGAGAATGTTCTAAATAACTTGGATAAAGCCAAATCTAATCTTAGTCGTTGATTAGGGGCTTAATCTCAGTCATTGAAGACTCAACATAAAAAGTATAAGAGGAGGCTTGAGGGTCAGTTGGAGACACACCAAATTGATCAATGAGTTCAGTTTTTGGAGTGGGGTTTACTATGAGAATCGAACCAATGATCTGTTGCAATGAGGGGCAATTTCGGATGAGGCCGAGAATACATAGCAGAGAGGCAGAGATAGTGCAAGAGAGACATAGCAGAGCCTAGGAACGCTGACGTAGAAGCATCTGGGACTTACGCAGAGGCTGAGGAGGCCAGCGTGGGTGATGCAGAGGGTCAGAGGGCTAACGCAGAGAGCCAAGAGACATCAGTAGTTGCGTAGAGGCTAGCAGATCTGATGCAGGGCCAAGAGGCAATGTTGGGTGATTTTCGTGGGGCAGACTAAGTGCTGGTGAGCTGAGAGGGTGACGCAGTCCCTAGCAAAGTGACGCAAAGCAGTGGAGAATCTTGGAGAAGCTTTCACTATCCAGTTAAGGAGCAGCCGTAGTTGCTGTGGGACCGATCATCTGGTGTTTGATCAGCTGAAATATCTGTCTTCGAGGAGAGGTACTTCTGTCGAGGTCATTCTCTGTTGGGTGAGCCATTTTTCCCCCCTATTTGTATTCAGAAACTGCATAATAATAAAACCATCATATCTGTTGCACGAGTTTTTCCGCATTGGGTTTTTCCAAGGACGATTGTCCAAAAATAACGATGTCCCTTGTGTGATTGTCTCAGTTATTTCAGTTGTTGATCTGTATATGTGTTAAGGTTGCATTTGTGTTTATTTTCAGTATTTATATTTATAAATAACTTGTTAATGAAAAGAACAAGTAGGAGAAAATAAACCAGATAATGCAGTAGGGGTTTCTAACATGTCAGACTTAGAAATTTCAACATGGTATCAGAGTGTTGCAGATCACAGGAGAACTGAAGGCACTAGCAGTAATCTTAGGAATTTGCAATAGAAGCAGTGGTCCCAAGAGACAACGTTGTTCCAGAGCAAACGCAGTGAGAGAGGAAGTGACACAGAGCCTAAATCATCATTTCGAGCTAGAAGGAGGGTCAACGCAGAGGTAGAGAGGCGCAGATCAAACCTACGTAGTGCCCGGTCATCTTTCTCAGCCAGGAAAGATCGACGCCATGGCTAGGAGGAGCAGATTTTGTCGTTGTCGGGATTGCATAAAGCCTAAAAGGCTCATTTTCTTCAGTTGTCGGGGCTTGGGGAGCTATGGGCAGATTTTGATTGAGAAGTTGGTGGGGTGTTGTTTCTGTCGGTGCAGAACAATACCTAAGGAGACAGAACCAAGGTAGAGGGAGTTGCTACCTTAACGGATTTCTAGCCAATAAATCTAGATCCGAGTTGCAGTTGCACGGAGGATTAGAGAGGAGTGGTTCGATAGTTGGTCAGAGGATTTCCAGGAGCGAAATCAAGACTTATAGAGGGAAATTTCCAGGAGGGAAGTCGAAACTCAGAGGGAGTCCAAAAGAGGCGCTGAAATGGCAGTGAACGAACTAAGGGATTAGGACAGGTTGGAAGGGGCTTCCAACTTTGTCATCTGGAAGACCAGGATCTTGGCAATCCTGGATCGACACGGCATCAAGGACTTTGCCTTGAGAACCATGGCTATCCCGGTCGACCCAGCTAAGAATGAGAAGTATGAGGATGCAATGGCGAGGGCGAAGTGCATGATCATAGACGGGGTCAAAGATTATATCATACCACATATTGCGGAGAGAATCAAACAGTTATTTGTTGTAGCGAGGGGCAGTTCGGCATGGGGTCAAGAATACATAGCAAAGAGACAGAGATAGTGCTAAAGAGACAACGCAGAGCCTGGGAGGCCTGACGCAGAGGCAGTTGGGAGTTATGCAGAGGCTTAACGTGGGTGACACAGAGGGTTAGAGGGCTGACGCAGAGAGTTAATAGGCTGACGCAGAGAGATAAGAGGGTGACACAGAGGCGTCGGGAGCTGCGCCGAGGCTAGCAGAGCTGACGCAGGGCCAAGAGACAGCGCTGGGTGATTTTCGTGCGGCAGATTGAGTGTTGGTGAGCTGAAAGGGTAACACAGTGCCTAACAGAGTGACGTAGAGTAGTGGAGAAACTTGGAGCAACTTTCGTTGTCCAGCTAAGGAGTTGTTGTAGTTGTTGTTGGATCGATCATCCGGTGTATGATAAGATGAAATATCTGTCTCCGAGGAGAGGCACTTTCGCCAATGGAATTTTCTGTTGGGTGAGCCATTTCTGGCATCCTAGTTGTATTCAGAAATTGCATAACAATAAAACCCTCGTATCTACTGCACCGATTTTCCTGCATTGGGTTTTTCCGGGGATGATTGTCCAAAAAATACAGTGTCCCTTGTGTGATTGTCTAAGTTATTTCATTTGTTGATCTGTATATGTGTTCAGTATGCATTTGTGTTTATTTTTAGTATTTATATTTATAGATAACTTGTTAATGAAAAGAACAAGTAGGAGAAAATAAACCAAATAATGCAGTAGGTATTTCTGACGTATCAAACTTTGAAATTTCAACATGGTATCGTGTTGATTTGGGGTAGCATCGGATGTGTTCTAGCCATTAAAAATGGTAGAGAGGCTAAAGAACATGAGATTTCGAAGACCCATAAATGGTTTGGGTAGATTCTACTTGCTTTATGAGATATTAAAATAATTAATATTTTTAATGGAGTTCCTAAGTCTAAACTTAGGAAAAATAAAATATTAATGGGTATTAATATAAAACTGGGTTATAAGGTTCTAAGAGACATGGATAAAGCCAAATCTAATCTTACCCATTCATTAGAGATATAATCTTGGCCATTGAAGGACCAACAGGAAAATTATAAGAGGAGGCTTGAGGGTCAGTTGGAGAACACACTAGTGATCAATAATTCGATTTTCTAGAGCAGGGTTTGCTAAGAAAAGTCGAATCAGTGATCAGTTTTCAGCGAGGGGTAGTGAGTACGAGACAAAGAGGCAGGGATAGAGTCGACAGACCAACGCAGAAGTAGATAGAGGCAGACGCTGAGGCAGAGTGAGCCACGCAGAGCTAGCAGGGACTGCACACGGCCCATAAGAGCCTGCGTCATCCACGCAGAGGCTGCAGGAGTGACGCAGAGGGTTGTAGATGCTGCACAATGCCTCAGAGGGCTAACGAAGGGGGTCTCGGCTGACATTGAGCTTCAGAGTGTGCTGGGGAGGGTTTCGTGGGGTAGATTTTTTGAATATCTGTTTTCGAATAGATGTATTACTGCCAGATTATTTTCTCTGTCGGGTGAGCCGGTTTGGCACCCAGTTGTACTTAGATAGACTGCATAGTAAAATAACCCTCAGAATTGTTGCACCGGTTTTTCCAAGTTGGGTTTTTTTAGGGAAGATTTGTCCAAAAATAACAGTGTCACTTGTATGTTTGCTATTTCTTCCAGTTGTTGATCTATAGATGGTTGAGATTGTATTGCTTTTATTTCGATATTTATATGTTTAAATAACTTGCTCATAATTAAAAAATAGGAGAAATAAACCAAAGAATACAGATATAATTTCTAACGAGTAATACTTAGAAATTTCAACATATCGGAGCGTTGCAGATCACACGAGAACTAAATGCACCAACAATAATCTGAGGAATTTACAGCAGAAGCATCGGTCCCGAGAGACAACGTTATTCTAGAGAAGAAGCAGCTAGAGAGGAAGTGATGCAGAGCTTGGTCATCATTTTGAGCCAGAAGGAGGG
>APFE030261620.1:0-14515 GCA_000404065.3 Pinus taeda
ATAAAAATAAAAATTTAAATTAAACTACGTTAAATTAAAAATAAACATAAAAATAAAAATAAAATCAATAGAATACACATAAAAATATTATCAAAACACAAAAATAGATTCTAGAAAAATACAACCATGACAAGGGAAGGAAACCAAGAAGGTGAGAAAAACAAAAGGCCTTAAGAATAAAGGGAAGGGACCCATGAACTATTGATCATCCATCCATTGTCCCTATTACTAGTATTAAATCTCTTCTTGATTTCGATGGCTTCCCATAATTTACAGTGATGGAAATGATCAACCCTAATGAGGACCTTGGAATCCTCTAAACATATGTGGTGTTTTTTCTTTTTAGAATGTTTCACTAGAGAAAGAGTGAGTCTTGCAATGTTTAAGGTCAACTGCATGCTCTTGAATCCTGTGATATATGGAATGACCAGTCTCTCCAATATAGGGGGTTCCATAGGAACATGTAATCAAAGAAACAACCTTCATGTTTTTAGGATCCACAGGGTCTTTGGCGGATCTTAAAGAGACAAAAATGGTTTTTAACGATCTAAATGTGGAAATAACCTTTTGCTTCCAAAGAATATGAGAAATCTTGTCAGTAGTCCCTTAGATAAAGGGAAGTTAGAGACTAGAGACCACTTCAACTGACTCTTTCGTATTCCTAGGACCCCGACTAGCTTTTAAAAGAGCATTGATACCTTGGAACCTATTATAATTATTCATCCTAAAAACAATAAGGAGATGGGTTTTCTCATCCATAAGATGATTTTCATAAGAAACCCTTAAATCCCAAGTTGCTAGGTGTTCTCAACACACTTGCAACTCGGGATTTAAGGGTTTCTAATGAAAACTATCTTATGGATGAGAAAACCCATCTCCTTAGTGTTTTGAAGATGAATGGTTACAATAAATTCCAAGGTATCAAAGCTTTTTTAAAATCTATCTGGGGTCCTAAGACTAAGAAAGTGTCGGTTGAAGTGGTCTTTGGTGTCCAACTTCCCTTTATCTAAGGGACTATGAATAAGATTTCTTGGATTCTTAGGAGGCACAAGGTTGTTTCCACCTTTAGACCCTTAAAAACCATTTGCAACTCTTTAAGATCCGCCAAAGACTGTGTGGATCCTAAAAACATGAAGGGTGATTATTTGATTCCATGTTCCTGTGGAACCCCCTACATTGGAGAGATTGGTCTTTCCATATATCAAAGGATTCAAGATCACAAAACAAACCTTAGGCACTGCAAGACTCGCTCTTCTGCTTTGGCGGAACATGCTGAAAAGACAAAACACCACATATGTTTAGAGGATTCCAAGATCCTTGCTAGGGTTGATCATTTCCATCACCGTAAATTATGGGAAGCCATTAAAATTGAGAAGATATTTAATACTATTAATAGGAATGAAGGATGGAAGACCAATAGTTGATGAATACCTTCCCCTTATTCATAAGCCCTTTTTTTCTCTCCTCTTTAGTTTCCTTCCCTTGTCATGATTGTGCTTTCTGTGTTTTGATAATATTTTTATGTGTATTATATTGATTTTAATTTTTTGATTTTTTTATTATTTTAATTTTTTATTCTTATTAATTATCATTATATTTTATTTATTTATTTTAATTAAATGGTGTTGTTTTTTCTTTTTATCTCTTTTGTTTATTATTCTTTTATTGATTATAACTAATTATGGTTAATAATAATATTAATTGATTTTGATTTGTTTTGAATAATTATTATTGCTATGAATTAAGTATTATGTTATGTATTTTGTTTTTATATGGTTTTTATAGTTTAAATACTATTAGTGAATAAATATAGAAAATAAAAATAATTAATAATAGAAATATTAAATTGTTTATTTTAATTATCGGTTGAATCCTTTAACATTCCGTTTTTTTAATTATAATAAATATTTGGTTTGTTGATATGAATAAATGTGTAGACCTTAAGTTATCAATGTGATTTTTGCTGAAGATTTTTTTGCTTAAATCATGAATCATAAAAGCCTCCAATCTAAAATGTTAGCTATGCTTGGATCACTAATTTCAATAAAGATGAATGTGTTTCTTAAATTTTGATTTTTTTGAAAAATGGGAAAAAATAATATAAAAAAGAATATCGATTTAAAATGTTAGTGGCATTTTTCCTCACAATCTACAAAATAAGATACACTCTCCCAGAATTATCTACTTATTAACATCCTTTTTATTTTTAATTTATTTATGATTTTAAAATATATTTTTCCTTTTTTGGATTAAGGGAAGAGAAAATGAAAAGAAAATTTGTTTTTTTTGTAAAGTGAGTGAAAAACTTATTATATCTAAATTTTACAAACCATGTGGAAAAGTAAAAGAAATATGAGAAAGATGGAATTTCAATCTCACATATTTAAATTGGTTTTATAAATTATAAAGAAAAAAAGATTTAGACTTCCTTGAATATTTAGCTTTGATTTCCACTTCTAAAAAGTAACAAGGTTAAAATTTTCAATCTTTACATGTATATGTCAACAATAAAGTAAACAATTACCCAAACAATCAATTAAATATTAAAGTGAATACTTGAAATTATGAAATTGCTTAAGTAAAATACTTGTCTTATAGACCTCATAATTTATTATTGACATTTTCTTTTAAAAGAAACTTAAAAAAGAGTAAATGAAAAAACACTTTGATAAACAAAAACTTGAAATGGAATATGAATTGAAAAAAAATGAATAATAATTTATTATTGACATTTTCTTTGAAAAGAAACTTAAAAAAGAGTAAATGAAAAAAAACTTTGATTAACAAAAACTTGAAATAGAGTATGAATTGAAAAGAAATAAATAATAATTTATTATTGCCATTTTCTTTTAAAAGAAACTTAAAAAAGAGTAAATTAAAAAAAAATTGATCAACAAAAACTTGAAATGGAGTATGAATTGGAAAAAAAATAAAAAATAATTTATTATTGACATTTTCTTTTAAAAGAAACTTAAAAAATAGTAAATGGAAAAAAAAATTGTTCAACAAAAACTTAAAATGAAATATGAATTGAAAAAAATAAATAGTAATTTATTATTGACATTTTCTTCTTAAAAAACTAAAAAAAATTAAAAAAACTTTGATAAGCAAAAACTTGAAATGGAGTATGAATTGAAAAAAAATAAAAATTATTGTTAACATTTTCTTTTAAGAAAAAACCTTAAAACATTAATGATAAAAAACTTGATCAAGACAAAAACTACTTGAAATAGAGTATATAGAAGAAATAAATATCAATAAAAATGGTATCACCTTATTAAAAAATAAAAAACAAAAATCTAAAAAGATTATGATTTGAAAATAAATAAATAATAACATAAATTAAAATCACAATTCTAAAAAATAAAAATAGAAAATAAAAATAAAAATAAAAATAAAAATAAAAATAATAAAAACAAAAACAAAAACAAAAAAAACAGAACCTCGTGGCAAACGAAAAATAACATGTCACAACCATGTTAAAAATTGAAAAAATACCTATGTAATAAGAATTTGTTTAAAAATATAAAACCTTTAGATAGCATGTGATAGTAAAACCTACATTAAATATCATTAATCTATGATGGTATTCCTCTCAGTTGTGAGGTGTTTTTCAAAGTAAAATAGAAGAAAAAGAGCGTAAGTTTAAAATTTTAAATGCATATAGGTCTATATTTGTTTATATCACGGAATAACTCTATTATGACATAATGGAAGATATAGATAATTTTTTTTTAAATAAGAAATAATGTTATAGATTCATTATATAAATTTATAATATGACATTTATTTACACACTAAAAAACATATATTTATTTTGTTTAGAGAATGATTTCAGCAAAATCACATAAATTTTTTTTATGTGATTTTGCCAAAATCATCCTCTAAACAAAATTATGAATCACAGCGGTCTAAATTCCTTAATATATTTTTTTTCTTTTTTATCTTTCAAAATTTTCAATACACATTAAAACCATAAAACATGGTAAAATTTAAAAAAACTCCATAACCATCCCAACCAAAACACCGAAAAAAATCCATCCTTAGGGACCCAGTAATTAATGAAAAGGCCCAACAAATCTTGGTGGCCGACCTCAAAATTATATATTGAAAGACAGGGTATATATAACACCAACATTTTCGAGTGTTTTCAATATCACTCAATACTTTCCGCATCACCATTTTCGTATATTTTCAATGTCACTCTATATTTTCCATCGCATCACCGCTTCAACATTGCGTGCCGTGTGGTCGCTGTAGGAATATCACCGCTAAACCGAAGGGAATAATAGTTTGTATGGGCCGTTCGGTGGAGAAGTAATATTCAGTTCAGCGGTTCTGCCACAGATTCTACCGGCGGATTCCCGAACTTGCAGACTCTTTTGTTTGTTTAGCAAGATGGCCGGAGGCAGATGCTACAGAAACGGCGGGCCGAAAGGATTTTCCCCGTTAGAAAATAGTGAAGTTGCATTTTGTTACTCTTCCTGGGACCAAGATAAAGATGAAAAAACATCCCAATCGGGCAAAGAATTTGAATTATCCGAGTTGCACCAACTGACGAATGAAGCTGTCCAGCAGCACCCAGATTCAATTCAGCCGCGCAAGGTAACAGGAGATTGTCACAAACAACAAAATGAAATAACACAGGAGGTAGAGAGTGCGAGTTGTTTGCTTGAAATACAAATTCAGAGAGCTGAAGAATCCATTGTTGAAAATAGCAAAACTGATATACAAATTCAGGCACTGAATAAAAAACTTGGTGAGTTGCAGAAGACAAATATCAGAGTTGAAGAATCCATTGTTGAAAATGGTAAACCTAAGACGCAAATTCAGGCACTGAATGAAAAACTTGGAGAGTTAGAGGAAAGCAATGTTAAACTAGTGCAAGAAAAGGAAGCGCGGGGAAAGGAATTTGAATCACTTCATGCAGAGTTGGCCGAGAAAAATAGAAAGTTGGAGGACAAACTCATTTCGTTGTCGAAAGAGAATGAAGAACAGCGAAATATGATTGAGTCGTTGCAGGAAATTTCAGAGGAAAATGTGTTCCTCGAGGAGACTAATGTTGAACTGGAGACAAGAAATTTGGTATTAGAGGAAAAACAGGTACAACTTAAGGGCAAAATAGGGGAGTTGGAAACAGCTTTAGATTCTCTGACCATGGATCTTGAATTTTATAGGCAAATTGCGGAGGAGAAAGAGGGTTTATTAACTGATTTACAGTATCAATTTTCAGACGTTGTGAAGGAAAATATTTACCTGGCGGAGTTTAACAATTCTTTAGTGACTGAATTGAACAAATGTACAACGGCTTTAGAAGAAAATGTGTATCTTCACCAAAAAGTCAGGGAACTCGACATTTCTTCCCACTCTCTCACCACGGTTCTTGAATCGAAAGATATTCTGCTTCAGAACTTGACGTCAGAAAATGAGGAGCTGAAGTCAGAATATCAACGTTTTCAGTCACCTGTCCCTAAAGAATACGGGGAACCAAACGGTGTGCACGGAAACACAAAAGCAACAGATTATTTGAAGCCAGAGATTTTAGGATCGGGACCAAATAGGATGTATGATATAGGGCAACTGAACTGGTGTTAGAAATTATACAACAAAAATAACAAAGGCTGTCCTTATGTAAAGGTAACAAAAGTCAAGGCTCCTTAAGTGAGAATAAACTGTTGACGATGAAGTCATTTGCAATATAAGAAAATTCTAGAGATCTTTGCTGTGGCTTAATTAGAAATTCAGGATGCTCACAGATTTGAAATTGGGTGGTAATTATTATATAAAACCTAATATATTTTTTAAAAATTATTTTTAAGTATTTAGGCATGGTTTCATTATTTGGAACTTGAGCTTTTATAGAATTTATTTAATGGTGAATTAATTGTGGTGGATGATCTCTACCAATATTATCTAATTAGAGTATTTCTTAAAATATTCATCCCCCTTAAAATATATATAGATTAAAGATTGAAGGAATTAAATGTAGAGCTAGTAAATTAAATTGATTATTAAACACAAGTATATATCAAGTGAGATACAGTTTTGAGGTATTGATATATTGATAAAGCCATAGTAAAAACCACTTATTTTTAATTAATTAGAGAATTTTTAATGGTGAAAAGAAATTCTATAATTAAAAAATTTTTCTTTTTCACTATGTATATATATATATATTTCACGTTATATTAATATTTTAATAATATTAGTATACTTTTAAAAATAAATATTAAAATAACATCAACAAATAATAATAAATTGAAACTAAATATTTATTCTAATT
Organism: Pinus taeda; assembly: GCA_000404065.3. NCBI lineage: Eukaryota > Viridiplantae > Streptophyta > Pinopsida > Pinales > Pinaceae > Pinus > Pinus taeda. The sequence continues at coordinate 6,284 of APFE030261620.1, forward strand.
TTAGATAATTCTATAATATAAATGAGAGTTCAGTTCACCCAGAAAAATTTAATGATTTTCATAATGGTATGAATTTAAAATTTAAGTTATATATGAATTTAAAAATTATCATTTATCATTGAAGGTTCATGTTCCTCGACCCATCTGTCGTGCCTTCCTCCCATGATATCTTGAATCATCCAACTCTCAAGCAACTCGAGGGGAACATTTATAACATTGTACGACATTAAATCCTAGTTAATCATGAGCTAGGAATCACTTATGATTTGTAATTTTGTTAGGTAATTTGTAATTTTGTTAGGTGTTTTTTTGGATACAATAAAAAATAGTGTGTAAGGTTATGGATTTAGCATGGTTATTGAGCCAGGAGGCTTATTTTACAGCTCAGTATGATGTGTGACCCTGTAAATCGGTCATCAAAGTTGAAATTTTTCTCATGTCGGTCAAAATAAAAAAGTAAATTAAAAAAAAATTAAATAACTATACAAAACATTTAAATAATGTCTAGGAAAAAAAAATTCATGTGAAGAAATTATCGTCCTCTCGACTCATGTTAGATCCGTATTTAAAATGGATCTATGCTGGTTTCATCACCATCTCCGGAAATATCTAATATTTTTAATTTTAGCAACTATGTATAATGCACTTAGTATTAGTTTATAATGACTTGAGGTTATCCATGTTTTACTAACCATTTAATTTATATAGTATTTACTAGTTTTTATAAAATAATGATATTAATTTTTTATGTAATTTAAAATATTATTTATTTACAAATAATTATAAAAAAATGAATATAATTTTATTTTATCTTTTATGTTAATGGAATATTTTTTTTTATATAATTAGTATTTTTAATAAATAAATAAAATCATTATATTTTTTATAATATTTTACAAAAATAATCCATAAAATAAAACAATCAATAGATATAAAATAAAATTGACATAAATTATATTTTCTAAGTGTTGGGGACTATTCTTTAATATAAAATAGAGTTCAGTTCAGCCGAAAATTTAACGGTTCCATAATTGTATGGAATTTAAAATTTCCAGTTTTTAATATATATATTAATATTGTCAATTAGGTCAGGCTCATACTTGGGAGATATGTGGTTGATTCCAATCGTTACCACTATAAACTCTAGATGTGTATCTATGCTCCTTCAACATGCACAAGTTGAATCTAGGGATTTGAACATCAGATCTCCTCACACGTAATACTCATTTAGGTGACCATGCTCATAGAAAGCTTTTTTAACAATTTTTTTTTACAAAATATGTACTTTTTATATTCAAAATCTAGGTTTACATGACCATAACCACTTTTACAAAAGTTTAGCAAAATTGGCATTAGTTTGAGCATCTGTTTCCAAGTCCCAGTACATCCATATTACTAATTTCTTAATTGTACATGCCTTAATTACCATTACAAAACATTGAAACTTCCTATAAATTTGAATGAAAAGACCCAAAATCCAAATAAAAAAAATGCATGAACAATCATTAATCAAGGCGAAACTTCCTCGCTTCCCCACATTCCTCCTTACCCCAGTTGCTTGGCCCTACTCTTGCATCCCACTTCTCCTTCCCATTTTTGCAGTTAGACAACAATCTCTTCAGGCAGCCTTGCAATGATTTCTTGAACCTCATTGAAGATGTTATCATTGATCAATTCCAAGTTAGAGGTTAGCAAGTCAGTATTCATTTTCATGATCTTCCTTTCCAACGATGCTTCCATGCTTTTAAACCTCACATTGATATGCTCTGCATTTGTTGCCTTATCCTTTTCCGGAAGCTTAACATGTTGCATGATAAGATCCAACCTACCCATAATTAGTTTGAAAAATAAATCAACATCTCTCTTCCATCGAGCCAAATCTTGGTCAAGGAGATTTCTGGGCCATGCCTTCCTCAAGCCCACACTACTTTCAAACTGACAATCTACACTTGCCACAATATATGGATCAAGGGGGGATCTCTACGCATGTCATGATCCTTTGGGGATCCTTGATCTACATGCACATTAAATAATCATGTTCCCCAATGAATATACCAAACCACCCTTGTAGCCAATTCACCAATGATCGAGATACTGTCCATCATTACACCATTAATTCACTTGAGCAATATACAATCTGGTTTCATTCCTGAGATGATGGGTTTGTTGCACTCACCATGAGCTTAAGTAATAACTTATGCATGCCAACTGATGAGGTGGTCTTGGGATCTGGGATACCATCATGCATTGAAGGCTCACGTTCCTCGATCCATCTGTCCTACCTTCTTTTGTTTTTTCCTAATTTAACATATGTGTTTGATTGAAATCATAATGACATTAATCACCTAGAGCTTGAAATTTCCGTAACACTAACAATAACCACCAACATGTTATACTAAATAATCACCTATAAATAATATTAATGTAGCATTAAGTCAATATTAACCACTATCCTTAAAATTAGCTAAGGGCAAAGAAGAAAACCTGACACAATAAAATAAGTGACATGATAAGAACACCATTTAAAACTATGGATAAATCACTCTTGTATTTGACCAAGTAAAACTAGGGTACCCACCAAATATCAGGCATGGCTGGAAGTATGTACTCTGCCAAAGTAACCAAGGCTTACACCTATCCCCAATGCTTTGATATGGCCTTTAAAGCATGAATGAAGCTATGTACTCTGCCAAAGTAACCAAGGCTTTCACCTATCTCCCAATGTTTTGAGATGGCCTCCATCATAGATAGGGAAACTAAATAGCCCACAAGAAGTTAAATATGTCCCTAAGGGATTCAAACAATAAGGAAGAGGAAAATATCACACTAAAAAACTACTGCTTAAATCTGGAATTTCCTTTCACCATCAAAATGTCCTTATAAATTCATATTATTTATTTATAGATTAATAAATTCTAACACAATAGTGTGAATGTGAAATTGGTAAATAAGTTTGAACAAAACCAACAACACATGTGAAGAACAGTGCGACCCACATGTAGAGACATCATCATCTATCAAATTAGACATTGTTTCCCCTCTTCTTTCGACAACTAAATCATGACTAAGATTGGTGACTACTAAATAGCCATCCAACTAAATCATGACCATTGTTGGTGACTGCTAAATATTCAGCCCTGAATGATGGTATTAATTCACCTAAAATTACCAATGATTTATGCTTATGTCTGCAAACTCTTAAGAGGGCCCCTTACCATAGTGATGCAACTCTTAAGAGGACCCATTACCATAGTGATGCAATCTACAAAGGTAAAATATGTGTCAAGGAGATTCCATCCTCGATGGGAAAACATCACCAACCTCGCCACTTATCTTACGAATCAAACCAAAACCCATTGTTCACAACATTGAAGAAACATAGTTATGTTAACATTGTACTTCTGAATATACTTAACCTCTTATCATATACAACAACATACAACTTGTAAAATGAATATTATTGCAAACATTTTGTTACTAAAGTGCAGGGAAAGACATCAATAAGTTTTAAGCAGGATTGCCACTAGTTTGAAAACCCAATCCGCAGTAATACATAGGTGGGGATAAGGGGTTTAGGAAATTTTGAGCTTCACTCAGGCCTTGCATTTTTTAAAAGTGGAAGCAATGAAAAAAAAATCATCCCATGAAGTAGAAACCAACCTTTATAATGGGAAACCAAAAAAACCCAACACTTCTGGAAAACATAAGTTTTAGGTAGGACTGCCACTAGTTTGAAAACCCAATCTGCAATAAGACATAGGTGGGAATAAGGGGTTTAGGATATTTTGAGCTTCACTCATGCTTTTTAAAAGTGGAAGCAATGAAAAAAAATAAAAATTCATCCCATGAAGTAGAAACCAACATTTATATTGGGAAACTAGAAAGCCCAACACTTCTGGAAAACATAATGAAGCCTGTAGATGAAGCCAAGAGTCCCTCATTGCAGGGCCATGTGGAAAGACGCAAACATGTCCATCTAAACATGTCCATCTTGTGATGACAACATAAAGAGCACTTTCAAGCTCATATCACGCTTATTTATAAATACACCTCAGTTACTTATTGTGGTTTCTCGGAAGCTAACTCCCAAAAAAGAATTCTTAAGACTTTCTTCTCATTCCAATCTATCAAACAACCCATGGGGATGTGTCAAGTACCACGACATTGCAAATAGAGAAAGTCTGATTGCCCCCAAAACTTCTCCACTACTAGATTCACTGCCACGACAAAAATTGAAGAATAAAATGAAAATATCCAGATTGGTATATGCAGTAGGCGTTCTATTCAGCCATACTTTCTAACTTTCTTGATTAGATAAATCATACAAGAAATAATTAGAAATAGTTTAGAGTTATATGTTTTGAGATACCAGCGAGTGGGTACCTTTGCTCCTTCAGGTAGAAATTAGAACGATTTAAGAGATTCTAAATGCTCGTTATAACCTTGCCTTTGCCAATTGATATATTTCTCATGCACTTGAATTGTATTAATACAACAACACTATATATTCGCCATCTATATTGTTTTACAATAACTCCTGAAGAAAATTTAAAAGAAATTATATCCTATAGCCTCTAACTGTTTTCACTATTATCTTACTTCCATCCAACATTAAGGCAAGATAGTGTGCTACAATCATACTCTTGTGCAGTAAATAAATACAATGCGTTAAAATTAAAAAATAATGCTTGCAGACAGTTTACAGGACGTCACAATTACAAAATCAACGTTGGCCAAACTATATTAACTATAGAATTTATTAACATTTACATAATTTTTCTTCAAGAATCACAATGAATGCAATGTGTAAGGGAGGGCGTTGAAGCCTGGTAGGTAGTAGGCAATCGAAGACTTGAGCATTTAAATCAACTTAAGTTTGAATCGTGTGTACCAATCGCCAGTGCCGCCTCCCATGAAATAGAGGTATAATAGATTTTGACGACTCTACTTTGAAATCAGACGTCAAAATGATGAGTTGTAGATGTAGAAGACCTGTCAAAAGCGACGTGTAAAAAATTTCACCCACCGTCAAATACGTCTTGGAAAGAAAAATACGTCCTGTAGGACGTTAAATTCGAGGCCTGCTCCCATGATATCTTGCATCATCCAACTCTCAAGAAACTCGAGGGGAACATTTATAACATTGTATGACATTCTCTTATGGCATGGGAATGTGGCCTACTTCCCTCTCACCTCTCTCACACGTCCCATCGCCCAATGACACCTCATGGTTCACCATTTCATCGACGACCATATTGAGATGATGAAGGATATGGAACAATTCAAAATTTTCAATTTTTTTCAATTGATATTCTATCCTATCAACAACGGAAGATTTTTGATCATTTTTATTAGCATTAGTGGAAGAAAACATCCTTATAACTAACAAGGAATCTCTAACCACTTTGATTTTCTTTATTTCTAGAGAAAAAACTAAATCCAACCCTTTCCAAAAAAAACTAACAAATTCACTTTATTATTAGTTACCAATCCAACACCGAGGCATAATTTATTTTGGCTTATTCATCAAACTTACCCTCCCTCATACTTCTATTTTCCCTATTTTTTAACCAAATATATTATTTATAAAACAAATTTAAAATAAGATATAACATTTCAACATTAAAATTTTACATAATTTGTAAAAGATGTACTAAGAGGTCCTATAATATTCAAAAATTTATGGTTAACTATATTAAATTCCCTGAGCAATCATAGACTTCAGCAGGCTATATTCAATATATGGAATATTTTGTTGACACGATTTTTGGAGATGTTGTTTCTAACGCTGACGCTTGTAAAAGAGCATAGGCATTTTGAAGAACAATTTACATAAAACGAACTATACCTAATATTTATTTTAATGTTAAGATAATTTATTGAATATAAAATTATGTTTTTTTAATTAAGTATTTATAATTTATTAATTATTTTTTATTTGAAATTAAATTTATTTCTATACAATAACGGAAATTTTTTGTTTTTTTTTTTTATTAAATGGGAATAAATTTTATTTAATTAAGAAAATCTTCATTATTATTTGTGGGAGATGTATAATTTTTTTAGCTTAATGAAGTGATAGTATTTTTATTAAAAATTGTTGGAATTGTAGAGGAGACAAAACATAAATTCAGTCAAAACATAGGAGTTAAGGCTTTTCTATTGATCACACAAAACTTGACTCTTATTTTTTATTGATCACACAAAACTTGATTCTTACAATGAACTTAGTGAAGGGTATTTAACCTTTTTCATCTAGTGAATCACCTAAAATATCTTAACATGCACACACACTTAACTCAACTCAAATTCTAAATATGTACCGTACTTAACACTTCATTCATCACTCGACTTGACTTAAGGCTTAGTTAACTGACTCTCTAATTTTAGCCAACTCCTCATGCCGCAGTAATTACAATTTCTAACAAAAATAAAATAAAATAATCACTAAATAATAAACGTAGTGTTTTTGAAAATAAAAATTAGTTTTAATTAAATACATTATAAGGCATCAATAATGTTGTTGTGTTTTCTCTAGTTGTTGATATTATAACTTGGTATGAACAAAATATGTGCCTAACATAGAGTAAGAGTTAACATGAAATATTAAAAAAAAAAAATCATTCTCAGCAATAAAAAAGATATTTCACTCTTAACCATAAATAAAATATTTCATTGTCCATATTAAGTAAAATAATTTTACATTAATTTTTTTTTGAGAGCTCAACTATAAATAAAATATTTTGATATCTATAATAAGTAATATAATTTTTTCCCAATCAGGAAAAAAATGTATTCAAAAGGAAAATAATATAAATTTATTCTCCATTTCAATTATATCACTTCTTCCCCTAAGATAAAGAAATTGAATTTAATTTTTAATGAGAGGCCATTCCCTTTTACTATGCCTAAGAGCTTGTGTGAAAATTTAAAGGTGGACATTTATTTGATCCACCACTTCCTCATGCAAGACTTCAATAACTAAGAATTGGACTATGTGCATCTATAGGGCTTCCTTGGATAGCAAAATAGCTTGAGCATTGAGTTATTTAATGATGTGGGTTAAAGACGTCCATTCAAAAGATTGAAGAGCTTCATGGATGTTTTGAGCCACTTTCTAAAGATATATATTTAAAGTCTAGTTAATCATAATCTGGGAATCACTTATGATTTGTAATTTTGTTACATGTTTTTGGGATACAACAACAAATAGTGTGTGCAAGGCTATGGATTTAGCATGGTTATTGAGCTAGGAGGTTCATTTTATAGCTCGGTATGATGTGTGACCCTGTCAATCCATCATCAAAATTGAAATTTTTCTCATGTCGACCAAAATAAAAAACTAAATTAAAAAAATTAAATAACTATGCAAAACATTTAAATAATGTCCCCTCAAAAAAAAAATTGCACGTGAAGAAATTATATCCCTCTCGACTCATATTAGATCCGTATTTAAAATAGATTTATGCTAATTTAATTGCCATCTCAAAAAATATCTAATAAAATATCTAATAAAAAAGTAATGATTTTTAAAGAAGAGTATAACTCCAATGCCAAATATCATCAAAATATCCCCATAAATTCCTTTATCGATTTGAAGTTCAATAGGATTGCGAAGTTGATTAAGTTTGGGATTAGTTTTATATTATTGGCATAATTTCGTGATGAGACCCACAGAGACCACTATATATATATAGGAATGTCGCCTGATTAAAAAATATTGGTATTCCTTGCCCAACAAATAACATTAACCAAAATACATGGAAATGCCACAACTTGGCTATTTGAGGTGTTCTCGATCCATGAACTGAAGTTTTCTTCTAGCCATGACATTTCGACAAACCTATGTAGTATAGTATAGTTACAAAATATAGAAAGATGTAGAATATTTTTACTACAATAATTGCATGATGCCCAATGATTGGGCTCAACCCATCCACGCAATTAAAAACTAATATTCCAATTTAGGAGTTCACTGTTCAAGGCCAGCCATACAATGATTTTCCATTTTAGTGTACAACGAGTTTTCGAGAGAGGTGACCATCACCATTTTTGTTCACCACTGATCAAACACCATAGGCTATGGGTAGCGAGATCCTTTCCGAAGGAATAAATGTTCTTGAGCCCCCTTCCACCGAATTTTTTTAGGAATAGAAATCTTATTGAATTTTAACCAATGGGATACCATTATGTGTCTACCTCTCAACCAAATGAGTTAATGACAAGATTTCT
>APFE030261629.1:0-17536 GCA_000404065.3 Pinus taeda
TATGCGATAACAAAAGTGCAATCAGCATCTCAAAGAATCCTGTCATGCATTCAAAAACCAAGCACATACCAATCAAGTATCATTTTCTCCGGGAACAAGTGCTTGAACAGAAAGTCAAATTGAAGTCCTTCTAAGGAACAAGTTGCTGACATTTTCACCAAACCACTGCCCAGGGAAACTTTTGAATATCTCAGACAGAAGCTGGGAGTTGTTGATGTATCATCTTGCTATTAAATCTTATCAGTTTCAGAGAAAATGGGTGTACTCGTGTTGGATAAAGGGTATCCGTGTACATACGCCGGTCTGTACAGAGAAAGTAGCGTATATGGAGGCTTGATGGATATCAGAAGGAGCAGGCTCTGGTTGAAGATATTCTGATGTGGGTCTGACAGAGACCATCCGGCACAGGTTCAGGGGAAGCAGATAATCTTCTAATTATGCATTGTTGGAATTATTTTAGAAGCTTTTGGTTCTAGTTCATAGCTGTTGTTGACTTCAGGTGCAACAAAGGCAAAAGGCGAACAGAAGGAAATCTTGGTTGCTGTTCTGAAAGATGTTTGTCAGTTGCTGCTGCTATCAGTTGCTGATGACTTTTATAAGTCATGTTTTCAAATATTCGTCTCTATGTCATGTATCTCTTTCTTATATAATGTCAAGGTCATATAACGGCCTATATTGGTTTCCCCACTATGCCTGGGATGATGAAGTAATGTATTTGGTCATCATATGTAAATTTCTGATGTATTCCACTCGGTTGGATGGATGATCCCCACTTGGCTAGGTGATGGATGTATGTACTAAGTCTTTTGGTGATAGGAAGGTCTTGTATTGTTGCATAAGTCTTGGTTCTTCTTAAAGAACATCTTTTTGCAGATCTTACCTACAGTCAGAGGGAGCATGGTCAACACAATAGGACAGAGATTTCAACATGCACTCAGGGGGAGCACAACCCTTTGCCCTTGATGACAAAGGGGGAGAATGATCTTGGATCTTGGTGTTGCCATCAAGTCCAAAGGGGGAGATTGTTGGCATTATGGCACAGGTTTGGGGCTATGGCACAGGTGTTGTCCTTGATGGCAACCTTCTTTGGTAACAGATCTCTGTTCAGGCACTCATAAAGTAGAAAAAGTAATATACGCAGGTTCATCTAGACTAAGGCGCGTATACACGCAGGTTATACATTACAAAAGCGCGTATATGTTGGTGATCATCCTTTTGGTCCATGGCAGTTAGATCTTGGAACTTGAACCTATGTTTTGGACCATGGCGTCTCGTCAGATGTGTCGATCCCTAGCTTTGGGTTCATGGTATTAAAATGTTATGGTTTTGGACCATGGTATTGGGGAAGGCCTAGGACTATAAAAGAGAAAGGAGATCTTATGACAAATCACCATATGAATTATTATTGAAGATCTGACAAAGTGCTAGAGCTATTATATTGGGTGGTGATGCAGATCTGGATCTGAAGGAAGGAGGAACCTTAGCACAAAAAAAGGAAGGATAAGTTCTATTCATGGGTCATAATCTTTAAGCCTGAATGATAGTATCTTTGTATGATTTTGATCTACTAGATGTGGCGCTTGTCTGATCTATAAGTCTGATAATCTAGGTTAATTAGTGATTGTATATCTGGAAGAGCGTGTTGTCTTTTATAGATCTGTACGCAGGTTCAGTAAAGCGAGGGTGCGTATACACGCAGTTTAGGTGAAGTAAAGGCGCGTATACGCAGGTGGTTCCACACGCAAATGCGTATGCACGCAAGTTGCAGACTGTTGAAATTGCGTATATGCTTTAAGTTGTGATCTAGCTGTTTCTACTTATTACTGTTGTGTTCTGGGTTCTGTTGTGTGGTTTCTGGTACTGTGTTTGGGTACAGCTGGCAGAGGAGTATCTTTAGATCTAGTTGGTGAAAAGGAGTTTGGTTGATGAAGATTTTCTTGATGACTCTTTGATGTTCATGGATCCAGTCTGAAAATTGATGAAACGTGGTCCCTGGAAGAAAGAGAAGGTTGTAGCCTTCTGTAGGCCAGCACCTACGTACTAGTATCTTGGCTAGTGCAAGAGCTAAGGGGGTTGTAGCTCCCTTCCAGGAGAGCTGGAAAACGAGAGAGAGGTGTAGCTCTCTGCAGGTTGGAGCCTGCGTACTGGTAAAGGACTGCACCAGTACATTGTAAACAGAAGTTTCTAATTCAAGGAAAGATAGAGACGAATTGCAGTAGGTGGTTTTCACCCACATTGGGTTTCCACCTTATATCTGGTGTTCTTGTGTGTGATTGTCTTTCTGCTCTGTTTTACTATCTTTCGTTACTGGTTATTTGATGCTGCATCTCAGATTAACAAACATCATCTAAAGTTCAAGTAAATCAAAAGTTTGCTCTGTGTACACTGGTTTACTTCTGAATAGTTGCGTATATACGCGGGTTGAATTGACTGAAGTGGCGTATACAATTTGGTTTTCAAAAGGGATTATTTGACTTAATAATACTGATTCATCCCCCCCTCTCAGTATTATTTTCAACATATAGATAGTTTACATACAATATATCCAATCAAATATTGTGTCCATACTGGTGAAACAACGAAAAAGATAATCCAACAATTAACAATGGATGTCCCTATATGAACATGTCTCACTTGTCAAAATTGCAATTGGGCTTAAGCACAATAAATATGTGTGTTTAACTCCCTTATAATTGTCTTATTAGAATGTGCATTTCATTAACAAAACTGAAACAACCCTTAACATGACAAGTCTAACTAATTAGCTTCATGATGCATGATGACATTTGCAAAATTTATATCTTCTTTTGTTGTTTCTTGATACATAGTTGTCCATGCAAGCTTGGGTACCTTCATATGATTATGAAAATACCACTTACATCTGAAATTGACAAACAAGAAAACAAAAAGCTATATTTACTTAATATAGACACCCAACATTTTTTGAGTAATACACTCTTGAGCCTTAAAAAGCCCACATACATAGATTCAAAATATCTCATGGCTTATGCATTGGGCTCAATAAACCTGATACTCTTTCCATGATACATCTTTGCATCATTAAAGTGGAAACATTTTCTACTACAAATATTGGAAATTGACAACACAGATAAAAAGTAAGATATAAATAGGCTATCTAGGAGCACACAACATATTTTAATTTCCACAAATGATGAGATCAACTAATAGAACTAAAATGTGGTACATCAAACAATAATGGGAATACAATGATCACAAATGTATCTCCTAAAACGTATAGGGAGAAATATAGCATAACTTTAATATATATTATCTTAAATTGCATGAAAATGGGGTCAAACAAGCACATGACATAAAATTTTAAGGAAACAACAATGAAAATCATTAGAAAACAAAAAAACACCTTCATAGATCAACTTTTTTTTATAATAAAACCCTACACACAATAGGTTACAATTGATATAATTTTGGGAAGGAAAAGGAAGACAAAGGAGGCAACCTAAAAGATAAACCAATCCTTGGTATGGTCGCCAAGTTTGTTATTGGACAAATCCCTTTTGCAGACAAAATATATTTTCATAAACTCAATCATCAAATCTATAACAACCCAAAACAATGTATACTACCTTTTCTCTAGAAAATGCTTCAAAAATACTCACTTTATCAACGAAATAGGTCATTTATGCTTGAGATCCTGCTCGATTTCGATCCCCAAAACTATAACCTGCAATAACAAAAACATATAAAGGATCAAAGCATATAATATATAAAATCTCAAGCATTAACTAATCAGAAGATCAAGGAATTATGAAACATACATGTAAATTATTAACACATAATGTGAGAAAAAAATATACTTTATATTAAATAAACAAGAGGGAAAGATTACAACCCAAGCCTTGACATCATAAGTCTCCTTCCACCATTTTGCAATTATTCCTTTAGCATGACAAGCCTCCACTTCAACAACATGAATGCATAGCTAGAAACCTCAAAAACCCAACCCCCTCCTCTTTGGTCTACTCTATATCTACAGGAGAAGAAAAGATGTTGTAGATCCACTTCTAAAGGGGTTATATCCACAACAAAGAGAGATGGGATCCATAATTAGTGAGATGGGATCCATCAAAGTGGTGATAATGCCAAAACAGGTGCAAACTCAAGCTCATTCAGTTTGAAGAAGATTCTTGAACAAGGCTTCTAGAATTTACTTTTCATTTTTACCCACGTATAGTTGTCATCACGCTTTTTGGTTCCAGCAAATGGCATTGATCATTACATTTTTTCAATAGTTACATGTGCAACATCACACTTTGATAATAGGAAAGGTGCGATAATGGCTAAAATTAGGGTTTTTAGGAATGAAATATAGGATTCTTATATTTCTTAGAATGGACCTTCTTCAATATTTGTAGGGGAATGTTAAAAAGGGTTCATCGAATAGTGAGAGACATAAATTTAAGCATTTTTCCTTAGTGTGACAAAATGACTTGTAAAAATTAACATCACCCATATTTGTCAATCATGTTGAAAATCGTCCTCAGTGATTCGAAGTTTGTCAAACCCGAATTTTCTTATAAGATTGGATTTGAAGAATCGTGGGAAATAGTTAGAGTAAGAGGAAGATATTTATTGTAATTTGGCCACCACTTTTCAAATCCATCTCATTTTAACTCTGCAATTGTCAAACCATCTCATTTCACCGCTCCTTTTCAACTATTCCATTCTTTCATCAAAAGTTGTCGAAAAAGGAAATTCAAAGAGAAGACTTCTCTACCATACCAATGGATGTGATTGTTCAATATGATCTAAATGGAGTATTATCTCAACACCTACCCATAATTCCAAGCTTAGTTGAAAAAGGAAGGATGGCTTAAATTCTTTGAGAAAATTGATGGGTATGAAGTTGAAATCACCACACTATTTGCTTAGGATTTCAATGGTGTGGAAGTAGAGATTTGAGATATAATATAAAAAATTATAGATTGCTTTGTCGCGGATGTGGCGTAGCTCCCAAGGTACAACAACATTTGGTTCAAAAATCAAAATGTCAAAGATGAACATTTGAAGACCTTCTTGCACAATCCAAGTATTGACCTTTCAATTTTGAAAAAGGTAATTCCAGTGACTGCACTTATGTCTAAATGGAGGAATTTTTTACTGGTTCTTCAAAAGTTCCTTACATATGAAGGTAGATATCGTACATTTCTCTTTTATCACGCAAAAATTCTAATGCACTTCATTAAGGGTAAGGAGTTGAATTTACCATACTCTCTGATGTGGAGACTTGAAAGGGTGGCCTTTAATATACATAGGGATTCTAGGAACATTAATAGGGCTTTGTATGATTATGGGTTACTGAAAATTCTTTTAGAAGTGCATTTGAAAACTATTGGTGATAATTGGTAGATATTTCTTCTCATAAATCATTTCATAGAATTCCTGGAAGAAGAATAAATAAATAAGGCTAGAAGGACCCGATAAAGGATTCTTCAAAACCATAACACTGAGTCTGCAATAAATGAATTTGAGTTTTTTTAGTAAAAGGACCAACAAAAATAGAGACTCAACATAATGAGATAGAAGATGATGTTCCCCTTAGTCAATTTTTGGTGGAAGTGAAGAGGAAAAGAAGTATAGAAATGTCATAAGAAATAAAGTTAGTGTATTGAAGAACAACTAGAGGTGTTAAAGGAGAAAAGAGGAAAAGGAAAAAAGAAAGGAAATAAAAGGAAAAACATTTAAAAAATAGTGGAGCCTGAACAAAAATTAAGGGGAAGCAAGAGAATCGCCAATAAGCAGAAAAATTAGCAACCAGTAGAGATTGTAGATCTTGATAAAATCAATGATATCGAGACAATGATGGCAAAAAATCAAAGTCCTGCACGAAAGACCCCAGAGGTTGATATTTCTCAATAGTAATTCTATGACTACCTAGATACTTTAGAAAAATAAGCACAAGAAAAAGGTAACTCCTCCTTTGGAATATGAATTCCATGAATATTATTTACATAATGATGCTCTTAGTCATGAACAAGAAATAAATACTAATTCTCATAAAGAATGAGAGATTGTTAATTCCCTAAAACAAGAAGTGTATGAATTGGAGCTATTGAATAAGCAAATTATATATGAACATGAAATAATGAAAGATATGTTGATAAGAATGTGCTACTGGTACAAGAAGAATAAATGGACTAAGCAAAATAATAAGGGCCTTAAACAACAATTCAAGGGGTTACAAGGGAACATTTTGATGAGAAAACCTAGATCTTCACTAAATGTACAAAACAAAGGAGCATCAACAAACCCGAGGTAGTTTGGTGACAAGGTATCTCATCAATTTTTATTTTTTGTGCATGAGCACATACAACATATTTAGTGTGGGGAAATGTTGAACCTTTGAATTGTTCTCATTTTGGCAAACCCTTTTCCCTCTCCATCATCTATTTTGTACACATTTTTTCTTCACCCACAAATCATAAGGTCATTCAAGTGATGCATAACTACAATAAAAGGTATCATTCACTCAGAACTCATAGCCTATGATTTATTTGTGAAATTGGTTCAAACATTGTTATAGCTACCTAAAGGTGCATATTCCACAACTAACTAAAATTTCTGAGGCTAAATCCAGGGTTGAACAAATTCCTGGGAATTTGAAAACAAGAAGGACACATGGACAATTGTTAGATGCTAGCCACAAGGGTATCCACCTATTGGGTTCAACAAAAAGTTTATAAAGTATGAGTATCTTATATGTCAAAGAAAGAGTCAAACATGGATATAAAAGTATTTTCCTGTACATAATTTCAAGAATTCAATTTTATCATCAGGTCAGCAAGATCTAGAATTTATAATTTCTAGTTGATGATGTGTGGAGAAAAGGACTTATGATTCTCTCTTCCACTAGCGAGTCA
This sequence comes from Pinus taeda, assembly GCA_000404065.3. NCBI lineage: Eukaryota > Viridiplantae > Streptophyta > Pinopsida > Pinales > Pinaceae > Pinus > Pinus taeda. The sequence goes on from APFE030261629.1 coordinate 6,900, forward strand.
AGAGACTAAAATTCCTATTTCTATTTTAGAACCTAATTGTCGAATGAATTATTTACTTCTCGATATTTATCTCTTAATTTTTTTAGATCATAAAACATTATAAATTTCTTCGATCTGGAAGCGAGATTAACAATTTTTAAGTCCAGAGTTGTTGTTACTCTCAAGGTAAAACTTTAATGCCATCACTTTGTCTTATGGTGTGATTGTGAATGTGTTGGTGATTTAGTCCAGTGATTTGGGTTTTTATTTCCTTGTGTTCACCAGGAGCCCCCCCTATGGAGTTATGAGATAGTGTAGTCATTCTTTCAATTCCATTATTTCTATCATTCATTACAATTTAGCTTTCAAATAGCTAGATGTTTAATGCTATGTTTTCAAACACTTGTTATTTTTCCTTTTGTTTGTAATAGGTTGAGTGCTCAATAGTAAACCAAACACTCCAAAAAAAATTATTTCATGTTTAATTTCATGCGTAGTCTCATATTTATTTTCATGCTAAGAATTAATTCGAATTAGGGATATGCACACTAATAATCTATAAATGCTCTTTCATTTCAAGTTTCGTTTACTTTATGCTCTTTGATTTCTATTTTTAATCCAATTTCATTTCGGTTATTAATAGCTAAACGTTCATTCCTATTCTTAGATAGATTTGATTTCAATTTATTTAGAATAAACTTACTTCCTTCTTGTGAATTAGATCATACTTTTATTTCTTGTTCCATAGACTAGAATTAGGATACAGTTCATTTCAAAACCTTTCTCGAGTAACTATTATTTTCAAGTCAATTAGGTTAGATTTATTTTATTGATTAACATAATAGATTTCTATTTCCTAGCCACTATAATAAATTTCACTTAATGCTCGAATATAATAGCTTTTAATTCTTATTCATTGGAATAGTTTGCTTCAAAATTTATTTAAATTTGAAGGCCTTGTTGATAGAACATGTGCACGTGCTTAACAGGGAATATTCATAGGTAGATTGAATTTACATTAGGTATTCATTCCCTTTGATTCAAAATATACTCCTAGTATATACAGTGCACATATACATCACAAGTTCACAAACCTTGGTCAATAATTTAATGAAGTAATTCAACCAACAATTAAATTAACCAGCATATGCATATAAGTAATAAATAAATATAACACATTATACAACAAACAAGGCAAATAAAATTGTTACATTAATATTCAAAAAATTAATGAAAACAAATACCCAGAACAATCATTGACAACATAATGTGCTCCCTCTTTATTGACATTTAAGGAGGAAGGTTATCGTTGATAACAAAAATCAACCACACTGAGTAAATATACTTGAGCTCTCTAAATGGATTAATACAATTGGCTACCAATGAGAGCCTAATGTTATGAACTTCATGTTTAAAATGTGGTCATTTTTCCTCAATTTCCCTAAATGCATAACCATGTGTGTGCATTTGAATAAAGTCATCTTCACTTCTGTTTTGTGCATGGAAATCCATAAAATTTTCTATGCTTTCACACTTGAAGAATCTTTACAAATGTAGAATTATGGGAATATGGTGAAGATCCTTTCCAGACATCCTTTTGTAATTTGATCAATTTGATCTCTAGTATTGTTACATTCTGGGCCATTTATTTTTTATGCATGTTGTCCATAATATATCATATGATCATTAGGACATGCATCTATAGCTTCATACTCCATTCCAATTTATTTTGTAACAACACATAAACCTCGGTATATGTGAGGTAATTCATTTGATAATAGTAATAGAAATTTTCCTAACAAACTAGTACAACATAAAAAAACACTAGTTAGTGTAAACAATATTAATCATAAATATTGCATTCTTATTTTAAACATTAATTAACACTAAAAGAAAGGGGAAAAAAATCAACCTTTCATGTCAAGAAACATATTACATTATACTTTAGTATTTTTGTCATATTAAGTTCAAATTGTTAGGATTATTATCGATTAATCCAAACAATATTATTGATTAACTTCAATATTGATCGAGGTGGATATTGGTGGCCACCTGCCTATTCCACTTGGACCCCCAACACTGTCTCTTTCAGTTTTTTGGTTTCCTTAATTGTAGCATAGTTTACTATTTTTGGCAGTTTTTCAGGTCCTGAACTTTCGGAGCCATTTTAAGGCCCTAAACGACATCTTTAGGGAAAATGGAGACACCAAAGACTTTCCAATTGGTTTACCAATTTTTTTTCAGACTTCTCTTCGAGATCTTCAAAACGAGGTATTATGATAGACAAACGGAGATCATATGCCAAAGTTACGACCCCAGGACATTGATGTACCAATTTAGCCAAACGGGGCCCATAGTTTTGGCTCTTCATTTCACAGGATTAGGTTTTTGGATGTTTAGGGTTTTCCATTGTTTCTCGATAATAAATAGGCCTTTGAGCCTCATTGTAACACAGTTCTAAGGCATGTAGCTGCCACATCTCTTCTTAGAGATAAGCTACCATCACTCGAGCTAGTCTTATTTCCATTGTGTTTGTAAGCATATTTCAGTATTTGATATTAATGAAATGAAGTGTTATGTTTACTACATCTTTGTATGTATGGTTATATCTGTAATTTGGTGCATTCCTATTTAAATCCAGATCAAATATTATCGATTAATCTGAAAGACTTATTTCTACATTATAAATCACAAAAGTCTTAGATCTAATCAACAATATTGTAGCAGAGAGAATATTTTCTCTTGAACCTTAATAAATTCATGTCAAATCCTTCTCTGGCATAGGTTCATCATCACAATTCTCATCATCAAGCATGTGTTGGATCAATTTATTTGTATCATCACATGGAACTATGTTATTAATGTCATCTTCTTGCATTGGATCATTATCCTTGCAACGACAAAGGACTAGTCAAAGTCAAAGATGACTAGTCAAACAAATAGTTGAACTAATCTTGCAGTGAAAAAAACCATTGGTCATCGCAAGTGCGGCCACATATGCAGTTCGTCACAATTTTGACCCCAAACATAGTGTTTCACACATGCAACGAACAACATGTTACCTAAAATTACTATTTTCGTTCCCTCAAGTAACAATTTTTGTTCCTTCAAGTAGCAGTTGTTGTTCCCTCAAGTAACAATTGTCGTTCCCTCAAGTAAAAATTGTTCTTCTGTCAAGTCAAAATTATTATTCCCCAAGGTCTCATCTACTGTAACTTCTAAATTCTCTTTTATGCATTTGTACCTCTTGGGACTAATTATTTTGTATGATCCTTTAATTTCCAGTGCTATTTTTCATCCTAATTTCCTTGATTTTGCATTATACTACAACAAATGCATAAAATCTAGACCTTGGTGACTATGTTACTTATCTTTCAGGAAAACATGTTCCTTATGGTAATAGTAACTTCATATATTTTCTAGTGGTTATAATTAAATGAGTAGAAAGTTCTTTGCTTTAGCTATCATTCGTCATTTCCATCAATATTAATTGTTAATATTGGAACTATAATGTGTTCACAAGAACTAATATGTAAAGGAAAATATGAAAGGTTGTAAGAGTAAAGCTCTTGAGGAGTCTTCTTGCACTCTTCTTCTTTGTTTAAAAAAAAAAAAATACATGTTTAAGGTAACTTAGGTAATAGACCTAGTTGGAAGGCTAAGGACCTTACATATGGTATTAGAGCGAGTTATAATTATGGTACCTAGGTCTTGCAAGCTAGAATTATGAGGTAATTACTTTTTATTTATTTTTTCTAAGAGTTTTGAATTTCAAAAATATGTATATATACTCAAAGTAAAAATATGTCCCAAGAGTATGCACTGTAAAGAGCATAATTTGGTTTGGTGTTAATGTTGAGGGGTGTCTATTTTTTTAAATATTATTCATACCTATAGAAAAACCTATCCATTTGAAACTCATGCTATGTGGGTGGGGAAGATTGCATCAAATATTGCAACTCTCATAGAGGGCATAATACTCTTGTCTACATCAACGAGCTACTGCCCCATTGATTAAATGTTTAATAATTTTAAAGTCACTCGATTACTACATATATTATTGTTACATGTGTATTTTCCTTAGTGACTCTGTTTACTGATTCCAAATTGACCTTTCCACACATTTTTTATTGGTCCAGTGAATATATTGTACAATAGTTGGCCAATGAGATATATGCAAAAAAATGATATTTATTATCTAGATATATTTTGCATTGTGTTACGAAGGAAGCATAACAATGGTCTTGAGATCAAGGTGGATATATGCTCTCAAGTTGAAATGGGTTATGGTAATTACTCCTGTTTAGCACAGAATGCATAGACAACAATTTATAAACATATCAGATCTTAAGGTTTTATGTTAGAAATATGCAATAAATGCTTTCAAGTTTGTTGCAATGTATTGACAATCTTATCGCCTAATGGTTTGTGAATTAGGATTTTCATATTTTCTCTTATAAATAGTGAATTTGTTGAATTGTTAATTAGAGGGACTTCGTGTTGTGAGGATAAGTGGATGGACCAAATTGATGAGAGAGTTTCTTGCACAGAGGTTGTCATTTAGTTGTGTAGATTCCCCTATGTATGAGAATTGAAGCGACCACTTTCGAGTCTCACATTATAGATGTAGCCATTTGTATGGTTTTTCACACATTGGGAAGATAATTCATTTTGTCTTATTGGGGGTTTTCTCTAATATAACCTTGGCATTCACCTTTTGTGTTGTTGTTCCATTGTTAGCGTGTTAAGCATCTAAGTGTAGGGTTGATATTGGAATTTATTTATGCAATGTGCTTAGTTGTTTACATTTTTCTATTAATTTTATATCATAGCCATGGTTTGTAGGTTATGCCTTTTTCCCTATTGCAATGAAAAAATGAAAATTTTGAGCACCACATAAGTTTTGTTACGGGCACAGTGTGTTTGTTGTTGGAGCCACAATTGAATTTGAAATTTCAAATATGGTGGGTATCCATGTATCCTTGTAAATGTGTAATGTTGTTTTCATCCCTTGTTGATCAATTGTTTCTTGGTTGGAGTACTATGTGGCAAGTATTTAGTTGTGTTTATGTGTTCTATGCCATATAATATGTTTATTTCAATTTGTTACTTGCACTAATTTAGTGGAGCTTCACTTACACTCATGTGGAAGGGCCTCATGTCTAATGTTAAGGTAAATAAAAAAGATTTCTTCCATTACAATTTTTGGTGTTCATGTTGTTTCATTCCTTGAATGCAGACTTTTACATTTGCATTCACTAATATGTAGGCACTACTTGTACATGATTACATATGGAGAAATAATGCATAATATTATAATATAGTTTTTATATTGTAAATATTATTTATCTTTGACATTGTGAAATTATGATGGAAGCTCTTCTCAGATTGAATGAATAATCTAAGGGTTACTAGTTACATTGGTCAATGACATTGATCTGAATTGGATCCATAAAGACTGATAAATAGAGCCATGGCTGTACCAGGTCAAGACAAACTTCAAAGAATTTACAACAACGATCAAAAACACCTCTAAACCAGTGGCAATGGCAGCCAGCATGGAACAACGAGGACCTCAGTCAAAGCGCGCTCACCGAGGCCCATGGAGACTGCACAGGGAGGCGAATTTAGCCCCTGGGTGGCCCAGAATGGGAAACAAAGGAGGTTTTTGGTACGCAATTAGCACTTACTGGGTGAAAACCCTCAAAACGGGGAAGCCCCGAGCACTCGGTCGTGTGGGAGCCTGAAAACTGTTGAAAAAAAAGGCTAAGCACTAAAGGTGGGACCCACTCCAAAACCGGCGGTATTGATCGGGGACATTGATGGGTGGTAAGCAGTTTTGATGGAAAAGGAGCGATTCCACTCAGTTCCTGAAGCATGGCAAGCAAAGGAGAGAGAAAACTACTGCTCATCGCGTGCTAATGGTTGAGCTAGTCAACCACGTAGGACGAGCGAACAACGTCGGATATGGGGGGCTCCATATCTAATGGTTGAGATCGCGCCCGATGGAGAAGACGAAATTGATGGGGGATTAAGCCATGATACGAAAGAATTTGAAGTTCGGATTGATCGCCATAGTGGCAAAAAACTCATTCCACAACGTAAACAAAGAAATGAACCGAGGATGCAGGCTGGCACAGTATGCAGGAGGACAAGTGGCCACTCCCTGTGAGCCTGATGATGATGCCGAGAACAAGGAACTCCAAGCACAGCTGCAAATAGGCGATACAATGAAGGTTGAAGAGGAACCGAATCGCCATGAGCCTGAATGGCTTTAAAGCCATGAACAGAGAACAGAAAGGATAGAGGACGAAAGAGTCGAGAACCCAGAGAGGAACACCGAAGACAGAAGACAGAGAAGAGAGAGAATCAATGAAGCAAAAGCTGAAGAATATGGAGGGCCGAGCTGACCAAAGGCAGCGTCAAGCACCAGAGATCTTGAGAGATTCAAGCCATCCCTGAGGGGATCTGTCAGACCGAAGAGGTCAAAGAGCTGGTAAGGAAGAGAGTCTGTGTACTCTAGTGGCTTGGGGAATCCAAGAACCACCCTGCCAAGCCAATCTATTTCAAGAGACTCACATTGAGCTCCTTCATTGTAATTCTCTGCTTCAAGACATAACAAAAAGAAGGCCACACTGGGAGCTAGACCAGAGATGTAGCCCTGGAGGATAGGGTGAACTCCTTATTAATTTCTTGTGTTCTTGTCTTTGCTTATTGTATTTCTCTATTGTTTTCCATATCCAGTGTCTATGTATTTGCAATTTGATCAATTCGTTGCTTAAATAACATTGACACACACACCAACATATGAGTTTGTAATACCTTCATTTAATAATTCTTAACTGAGGTCACTTATTGTGTGATTATTAGATCAAGTAGTAATAGAGCTTTAGGCTCTAAGGTTAGACAAGCTTGTGTTGGTTTAGCCGTTGAATGCTCACTAGATCAAAGCTCAAATTAGGAGAAGGAGATTTGGTTGAAACTAATCTTGAAATTGGGAGAGTCTATCCTCGGAAGACAATGTCAGAGGAAGGTTTTGTGGGGCCAGACCCTCAATTCATAGAGATTTTCCTAGCTATAAATTTATGGTAGAAGAAATGTATAGGGACTTTAGAAAGCATAAGAATGAAGATTCATCAAGTTCTAAATAGGATAAAGAATAAGATGAGTCTCATTCCCATGACCACTCAAGAGGAAAAGGGAAAAAGGAAAACTTTCTCACACCTCCTAATGGCCCTGTGCATAATAAGAAAGCATCTTTGATTAAGCTATATGTTAACTTTGACTTGCCTATATATTATGGAAAGCTAAATGTTGAAAGGTTGGACAATTAGATTAGACAAATTGATGTGTATTGTAGAGCACAAAACATCGATTCAGACAAGAGTAGAATTTAGTTGGCAAGCCTACGCCTAGGGTGCACTGCCTTGGTTTGGTGGGAAGGCAGAACTCAAGCTCACATGAAAGGACATGGTAAGACCATATCTGTCTGGAGTGACTTTGTTTATGCAATTGAGAATCATTTCTATCCATTGGCCTACATGCAACAAGCCATGATGAGTTGGAAAACTCTTTGGCAGTTGAAAGGGCAAAGTGTGCAAGGGTACACTCAAGAATTTAGAAAGAGAGCATTGATTCTAGGGATCTCATCAGACTCACCAGAGACTCTTTTGAAGTACATTGGTGGTCTACAAAGCTACATGAGGCATACAATCCTCATGTTTAATCCCACTAGTATAGATGAGGTATCTGTACAAGCTACTCATCTAGAGGCTAGAGGAAATAATGGAAATCCAAAAGTTGGGGGACTATCATAACCTACTACAAGCAAGAAAAAGGAGAAAAGAAAGTAGAAGTGGAAACCAAGGAAGGCTAACACTGCACAAAAAGGAAAAGCTTCATGCACTCACTGTAAAAGGGATGGGCATGATGATGAGCTGTATTGGATTCTGCATCTAGAGCTGAGACGTAAGAAGTCTGAGGGCAAGAAGAAGAAGACTGTTGTAGCTATTCAGAAAGGTTTGGGGTCAGACTCGGGAGATGAAACAATCATTGCAACCACATGTGTAAAAGGTAAGAATTCTGAAGCATCTACTGGTAATTCTGCTCAATCTGTTATTGATGAAGAACATGAGAGAAAAAGACATGAGCTTTTCCATATTCGAGTTATTTCCAAACATCAAAAGATTGATACTTTGTTTGATAGGCTCACAAGTAAATTTGATTTCTGAAGCAATTGTAAAGAAATTGGGATAGCAACTACACCTCACAAGAAACCATACCCATTAGGATGGTTGAATGATAAAGCACAACTACAAGTGACTAGACAGTGCAAACTCAAGTTTTCTTTTGGGTTAGCATTTGTAGATGAGATTGAGTTAGACATAATTCCTTTGGATATATGTGGAATTGTTTTAGGAAGTCCTTACTTGTATGATAGAAAAGCTATTTTCTATAGAGCTGAGAACAAATATCTACTTGTTAAAGATGGAATCGAATACTTTGTAAGAGCTCACAAGCTCAAGAATAATTATACTCTCATAAATTTTGGGCAGATGAAAAGAATGATAAATTCATGCAAACAAATCTTACTAATGGTTCTAAAGGAAAAGAAACCTGATAAAACCAATGTATTTGAGGGCTGTAATGCTCAGGAACACGCTGATATAGAAAACATTGTTTCAGAATATGATGTCTTGTTTCAGGAACCTAAAGGTCTGCCACCCAAAAAGGAAATAGTACATGATATTATTTTGCAGCAGGATGTTCCATTGCCTAACATTGGGATGTACAGGTTGTCTGCTTTAGAGAATGCTGAAATCAAGAAGCAGGTGCAGCAGTTGCTCGAGAAAGGGTTCATCAGGCCTAGCACATCACCATGTGGGTCACCAATCGTTTTGGTGAGAAAGAAAGATGGCTCGTGGAGAATGTGCATTGACTACTGATCACTGAATAAGATAACAATCAAAAATCATTATCCCCTTCCTCGCATAGATGATCTTTTGGATCAACTAAAGGAAGCTGTTTATTTCACCAAGCTGGATTTGCACAGTGGATACCATCAGGTCAGGGTTACAGAGCAAGATGCATGGAAGACTGCTTTCAAAACAAAGCAGGGATTGTATGAATGGCTGGTTATGCCTTTTGGCTTAACTAATGCTCCTGATACTTTCATGAGATTAATGAATGATGTACTCAGACCTTTTCTTGATGATTTTATTATTGTGTATCTGGATGACATTCTTATTTTTAGTCAAACGTGGGAAGAACATTTAAGGCATGTTAAGTAGACATTAGATGTTTTGAAAAGAGAAAAACTTTATGTTAAACTCTCCAAATGTGAATTTGGCAAAAACTCTCTAAATTATTTGGGTCACATAGTAGGGGGAGGTGAATTGAAAATAGATCCCTCTAAAGTGGTAGTCATTGTAAACTGGCCTAAACCCAAGTCTGCTACAAAAGTGAGAAGCTTCCTAGGAGCAGCACAATATTGGAGGAAGTTCATTTCAAACTTTTCCTTAATTGCAACTCCCTTACATGCCTTGACAGGATTGAACAAGGTGTTTCAGTGGGGAGGCAAACAACAGAAAGCCTTTGACACCTTGAAAGAAAGAATTAGTACAACACCGGTACTAGCACTACCAGATCTACAAAGACCCTTCGAGATCCAAATTGATGCCAGTGACTATGCCATGGGAGTAGTGTTGACACAACATGGTAAACCCATATGTTATCATTCTGAGACCTTTAATCCTACAGTAGTTAAATATCCTACATATGATAAAGAATTGTATGCATTAGTTCAGAGTGTGAAAAAGTGGAAACATTACTTAATGGGCAAAGAAACAGTAATACATACTGATCATCAGCCACTTCAATACCTACACTCCCAAACTAAGTTGCAGCAATCAAGGCATTACAAATGGATGGGTTTTCTAAATTTAATTTAATTTATTTTCTTATTTTAATCCACCTTCCTCTTTTCTTAATTAAGTTTAATTGGTTTATGATTAATATTTATCCTTACAATATGTTTGTCTTCCCCTTTTATCCAATTAAACCACCTAATCTACCTAGAATTTTCCAACATGGGGAGGGTAGAATTTTTAAGGTACTCTATTTATTTCTTCCTATGATCCTCCTTATTCCCAGTTTTATTTTTTATTTAATTTCCTTGGTTTCTAATCATCATTTTTCCTTGATGTAACTTTACCTAGTTTTCATTCCTTACTTATATTTATTTACTATTATTTATTTTTAACGATTCCAAGGGTGCCAAGTTTGGTTGTGCCCTTCAAGAACTTCTAGGACCACACCTAACAGTTTAATTGTGATTCCAAGGGTGCCAAGTTGGTCGTGCCCTTCAAGAAATTCCCTGAAATTCCAAGGGTGCCACACCACTTGCCCTTCAAGCATCCAGTGACTACGAGGGGAAAATATCGTGCAATGTCATAGACCACTATCGTCTCTTATGTTGCCTGCTATAGTGAGACTAATGGTGCCAGGGATTAAGGAATCCACCTTGATGCACGCCCCCCAATAGGCTCCTCATGAGTGACCCAACTTTGGGACCTGCCCTCATGGCATCGTGATCTTCAAGGCGAAGGTGTTTCAACCCTTCCAGCCCAAGTCACGGCGGGAGTGCTAGTGGGTGAGAT
>APFE030261630.1:0-26636 GCA_000404065.3 Pinus taeda
AAGGCCTGATATTGCACATGCAATGGGAGTTGTAAGCAGGTACATGAACAATCCAAGAAAGAAACATTGGATGGCAGTGAAATGGATTCTCAGATATTTGAAAGGTACCACAAATCAAGCATTATGCTTTGGTGGTTCTAACATTTCTCTACAGGGATATGTTGATGCAAATATGGTAGGTGACAGAGAGAACAGGAGGAGCACTACAGGATATATATTTACTATTGGTGGAACAACTATCAATTGCGCTTCAAAAATCCAAAGTGTTGTTGCACTTTCAACAACAGAAGCAGAGTATGTTGCTGCTACCAAGGCTAGTAAAGAAATGTTTTGGTTACAAAGGTTTATGGGTGAATTGGGTAAGGAGCATGATATGGGCACATTATACAGTGATAGACAAAGTGCCATTCATCTTGCAAAGAAATCAGCATTTCATTCTAGGACTAAACACATACAACTCAAGTACCATTTCATATGATCAGTGTTGGAAGATGGAGAGTTGAAGCTGGAAAAGATACACACTAGCCAGAATCCTGCAGATATGCTAACAAAAGTTGTAACCAGGGAGAAACTGAGAATATGCTCAGTTTCAATTGGTCTTCAAGGATCATGGTGAAGAAGAGAAATATCTAGTTCCAAAGAGGAGTCATTGTCCAGCAAATGAAGCAGTGGTGGAGTCGCTACAATCATTCTCCAAGTGGGAGACCGTTGTGTGTGGAGCATGATTGTTCATAGGTCTTTGTTTCAGCCGGATGTATACCCTAGGAAGTTTGTACACCCCTCCATGCAGGGGGGTGTAGGGGGGACTTGTCCCCACCGCAAGGGTCTGGGGGGGGCGATCTCCCCTTGCTAGGGGGTCCGAGGGCCAACGGTCCCCCGGCGGGGGCTCAGGGGCAGTGCCCCCGAAGCTAAAAACAGATGTAAAATTGCCTTGTAAAAGTATAGTAATTTCTAGTCAATCTGGGTCGTTCATTAGGCAGATGATTTGACAGTAGAACTTATGTTTAGTTTAGGGTTTTTTGCCCTAGAAGGCAACCCCTCTCTTCATATGAGGGTATTGTATTTGAGGCTGTGTAATAGATATGTATTCTGTGAGTGAGAAGTAGAGTGGTGAGACTGTGAGAGAAAACATAGGATATTACAATGGATCTGCTATAGGTTGTGTCTATTCGTTTTGCTGGATAATAGAAAGGAAGGACCGGCTGTTCGAGGTGGACGTAGCCCAAACTAGGTGAACCACGTATATCTGTGTCTCTCTTTTTTTATGCGTTTTCTGTGTTTATATTTTTGCAATATTCTATGTGTTTTATTGCTCCATAATATATAATTTTCTAACACTAAGTTACAGATAATAGTTTCTGTGTAAAACAACATATTGTCTTTAAATTCCCAAAGTGTTACAGATAATAGTTTATGTGAAAAACAACATATTTTCTCTAACTTCTCAATGCATTCTTCACTCAGCATTTTTATTCAGCAATCAAATGGAATTCTAAGAATTTCATATCACCTAAGTATTAAGGGTTAAAAGTCAGGCCCTTCGGGTCCTTCACTTGAGGATACACCATACAAATAAGTGGAAATAATAACAAACATTAATGTCTTAAGTACAATTTCTACACAGCCAAGAAATTGGTTTCTTAAGGGATAATAATGTGTATGACACATGATTCCCCTACTCACTCAACAATGGAATAGTAGTTTGGATATGTGGTGGAAATTTATAAATCATGATGTGGCAGATATGGAAACACATGGTGGGACACATTAGTAGTTGATGTTAGCATGATGATGTGACACAACTAGGGGTTTTCACATTGAAAAGAAAAATGGCATCTTTGGATTGTTGAAACACTAAAAATGAGTTACAAGTGAAACCCCTCTAAGCTTGCCTCGGGGAATGATGACATCATGTTGACATCATTCTTCATGAAACAAAGGGACCCTAAGGACCTAGTCTTGAAGAATGGTCACATGAATGAGGTCATATTGAAAATAAGGTGATAAGCTTGGGCTTACTCACTCATAAGCCCTAGATAACACATAGGCATATGTATATTTTTAGCCTTGGTCAAAGCCTAGATCTTGTAGGTATTATCACTTAGAGTTTGGTTGAATCTTTTAGCACTAGACCACATGGAACTGTTATATATACTATCACCCATGCCTTCGAAAATACACATATACTGGAACAGGGTCCCTGTTGGGAACGGGATCCCCCAAAGGACAGTTTTGGGGCTAAAAGCCCATGTTTTGGGTCGAATTTTGTAATAAATAGTAAAGTCTTTGCATTTTGTGGTCGTGGAGCGCGAAGTTGTCATAAGTTATAAAGGGTTGTCCATCCTTAGTTTTGTAAAGTAAAGTCAGTTTTAAAAGACCTACCCATGGTCTGCAGACCATGGATTGTATAAAAAGAGCTAATCTCTAAGTATTTTTGGGAGTCATGGGTTGAAGTCTTAGCTAGTCATAGCTCTAAAGTAAGAAGTCTAAGTTTCGGGTCATAGTGTAGGTAGAGGCTCTGCAGCTGAGTGCGCAAAGGCCTAGGGTGGAAGTCCGCAGCTAAGTGTGCGGACCCCTGAAGTTGTGTGTGCATGGTGAAAAGAGTTTGTAATCACTTGAAGGTATCAATAAAGAGAAGTATTCTACAAATTATGTGTCTTGGTTCTGATTAATACATCTTGTCATTTTATGTATGAATTTAATTTATAATGCTTATGTGATGCATGAATGTGTGTAATTATGTTGGTTAACTGAACGCAAATAAGAATATCTATTACGTAGTGCTAACTGTGAGTATCTAATAAGATAAGTAAGACACTTGGACTAGTTTGGGAATCTACATGGTACGTTGCCCTAGCAGCACAAAAGTACCCGAGTTGCAGGTTAGGGCTATGCAAAGGTTGATCATACCTTTTTGTGGAGGTACTGATAGCTGGACTATAGGGTTAGCCTGGCAAGCCCTAGAACTAAGTGACCTGTGCGAAGGGAGGAATATAACGAATAAAATGACATCACAACCATCTCAGGGTGGAAAAACTTGGTTCCACCATGCCCCATACTGCTTCGGGTGAGACTTTGGTCTATGCTCTGCGGACTGATGCCAAAAGGGCTAGTAGTGTATGGATTTGTTTGGATAATTAATGTTGAACCTAGGTCAGGCCCCAACAAGCCAACAAATGATTCTGTTGTCGGGAATAGAATCTGCATAAGAGATATGTGCTATCGTATCACTGGAATCCAACCAAGAAAGAGATCAGAGACTAGTTGGATAGAAAGATCCACGAATTCGTGGCACAGGAAAATAGAAGTCCGTGACTGACAAAGGAACAGTGGATGGATATGTACCTATATACAGAAACATGAGATATTTTTTTGTTCCTTTCCGATTGAGCTATATGAGTGGATTGCGAAGCTAGCAGATAGCCAAGGAAGGTGGAAACTTGACGGTCCTATTGTTTGGACCCAGGAGCTAGTGCGGAGACTGGAAGCATATGAGGATAAGATTTCCCATGCTATTGATCATTGGCTAGATCATAAGAGGATTTGTAACTAAATTCATGGTTGATACCTTAGTCAGCTACAGCGAGGTGGAGCGACACTTTTTCAAAGGATCGCGAGGTAAGTACATGAAATATTTTAATACCTGGATTAAAATGTTATTGTGCAAAAAATGGGTTATGCAGCTACCTTGATGTTTGGGGCTACGTGAAGTGGAAAAAATTACAAGAACGAAGGGAAAATGGTCCTTAATATAGTCCATTGATTTCACCTCCACGAAGTTACGAAGAGCTAGTAGTGTAGGCTTCTTCGCAAAGTGCTATGCATTTAATAAGACAAGGATTCCCACAACTACCACCTCCATCCACTCCACCTCCAACTTCAACACCATCGCCTATAGCTTCACCTGTACCACCTCCACCTCCACCACAGTTCAGTATGGCAAGCTTGGTGAAGCTGCCCTTGTTCAAAGGCTTGGGAAATGAGGGCCTGGACCAATTCTAGCTCATTGTGATTGTTGTATGGGAAGATTAGGGCTTTACATATGGTAACATGAATAAGGAAACGTGCTTTGCAAGATCATGTGTTAACCTGGTATATCAAATCCTCTAATGATAACCCGAATGCTAGAGTGGCAAACATCTAGAAAACACTGAATAAAGAATTCAGTAGGCCTAAATCTGAGGTACAGTTGATTATGGGGTTCAAGGAAATCATGATGTGACCAAGCGAGACACCTTGGGAATTAGATCATAGATTGAAGTGTAAGATCCATGAAACTAATATGAATTTAATAGATGGATAACATCATGAGTGGTTTGTGGCTTTGCTCCTACCACACCTAAGGGTTGCGTTGTCATAATAGAAGATAATGACTCAAGCAGAGGCCTTGGAGATTGCAATGAGACTGCATGAAACACCAATGCAAGATCCAAATCTAGGGGTTCAATAGATCCATGTGCAGTTGAAAAATATTTTCCTTGAGATGAAAAGTTTGAACCAGGATAGAACAGTTCGACTAGAAGTGCACAAAGAGGTATGGTGCTTGAAATGCAAGAATCATGGGCATGTTCAATAGCATTTTCTGGTCTTTCCAAACTATATTTCAGGAGGAGGACCAATGCCTTTGAGGCTGGAAGCTCAGGTAGGACCAAGCGCGGGGTCAGTATTATGGTGCGCTATATGTCAGGTAGAAGGAAAACATGCCATAGATAACTTTCATTTGTTGTAGAAGTTTGTACAGACATCGTGAAAACTATTTTGCAACTTATGTAGATCAGTAGGACATGATGAGCATAACTCCAGAAGCTACAAATTGATGATGGATAGAACGCCTGCCTATAGGGTCCAGACAGAAACGCAACCCCCTGAATGGAGCGTGGGGATGGCGCGAACAGGATTTCAGGGGCACAGACGAGGATGAGGCAGAGGAGGACCTGTCAGATATTGGGGATAGTTGATTTGCTACAATTACAAAGGACCATGACATTATGCATGCGATTGTACTAACCCAACATGTCCGTCGTGCAAGTATTGCACTCTGTTTGATCATGAAATGGAAGACTTTCCTATGTTGATAGCAAGGATATGTGACAAAGGGGTGATACCACTTCAGCCAACTTAGAACCTGTGGTGATGAGGTTTGAGTCATGTGAAGAAGACATGAATGTAAATATAGTGCTCTGAAGTGGAATCAAAATAGGAGATGATAAGGGGAAACAACCTAAGGAAAATACTTAGGTTCATAAAGCTCCGGCAAAGGAGACTGAGTTTGATTTGGAGCACGCGCGTGAAACATTCATGGAGGCAAAGAAGAGCTTTGTTGAGGCCTCCACCTCAGGGAGCAAGGATAAGCCTGATCAGGAGATGGACCCTTCTATGCTTACAACCTTCGTGGAGACCTGTATGAAGCTACTATGCAATAGCAAGGCTCTAAAGGGATTACAAGAGCTCATAAATAGATGTGCTAGAAACACTTTAGCTAAGCCACACGTAGTATGAAATCTTGGTAAGCATAAAACAAGGATGAGATGGGAAATGAGACTAACCACATAGATAGGAGAGTATGAGATGGATCAGGTTATCTTGGACCTGAGGTCAAATGCGAATGCCCTACCCAAATAGACTTGGGAACGGATGGGAAGACCCATGCCGTAGTTGTCTCTGATTAGATAAGGATGGAGAATCAGTAGAAGATCATCCCCATGGGGCCATTGTAGGGGGTGACTATAGACATTGAAGGCGCAAGCACATCGGCTGAATTTGAGGTGATAGAAATTGTGGATGATAACAACCCCTATCTTGTGCTCCTTGGAATTGATTGGGCTACTGATATGAATAGAGTAATCAACCTGAAGAAGTGAAAGATGATATTTGAAAAGAAATCACTCTGCATAATAGTACCCCTAGATCCTACTGAGGGATCGTGCTATAATGAATGAGTTTGTGATTATGAGAGCGATGGAGATCTAGACTTTATCTATAAGATAACAGTGCGAGACCAAGACTGGGTGAATCCAATAGTGAATGGACGAATTACATGGTATTGTGAGAGTTCTTGCACCTCGAACTTTGATGAATAATTAGAGTGTTTGTAGAGTCGGTTACATGAAGTAACTACACTGAGTTGTAACATGATGACTTAGCCACTACAATGTGTGTCGTCAAAGGTAAGAAATCTACATACTTATGATGGTCTAAATGATGTAGATCTATTTTTGGATGCATTTGAAAGGGAGGTACCAAAAAAGCAACGCTTTCAGGCATTGGATTGGGTACTACGCACTACGCCTGCAAGATGGTGTGGTACACACAAGGGAAGTTTTGATGATTGGCGTGAATGCAGGAGGATGATGGGAACACAATTTGGGAAGTGGAAGGTGTAAATAATAGACAAATATGACGGGTGGGATGATCCCGGTGCACACATAGCCAAATGGGCTCATGCTTATGGAGAGAGGCCCCAACTTGAATGGGTGCACTTGTTTTGTCAAATTCTAGATGTACAAATAGAGCTTCACCATGGTACAGGTGAATGGGATATTCTGCGCGAAGGATTCATGAAGATGGGTTTGATTGTATTGACGAGGTGCTACAAGAGGTGAAAGTAGCAATCTTCAGGATACTGCAGGATCCGTTAGACCCGATTCAGCCTGAGTGGGCTACTCAGCTGAGTCATATGCTAGAATGCTATAACATAACTACTAAAGAAGAGGATGAGGATCCACAAAAGATTAACATCCTAGCAACTAAAGGTCATCGCGAGGTTGAAGGACCACAAGTTGAGAATCCTGATATAATCACGTCATTGAAAATGAAATAGGTAAACCTTAGTATGGAGGTAGAGCCCAAATTCGTGAAGACTTGAGATTACTAGGATGATGTGACAGTGGATAATGTCATTGAATTTCTCTGTGAATACCAAGATTTATTCCCTACCAAGTTTACAAATCTAAAAGGGATAATCGGGGACCTAGGTCTTATGAAAATCACATTAAAACCTGACATGAAGCCAGTTAAGAAAAGACCTTATCGTCTCAATCCAAAGTATAAGGAGAAGGTCTGCTTAGAACTAGACAAGATGCTCATCATTAAGCCTGTGGAAGAATCTGATTGGGTAAGCCATAGAACTATTTGACCTGCATGAAGGCAGGAATAGAAGGAACAAAACGACATCACGACCATCTCAGGGTGTGGAAACTTGGTTCCAACATCCCCCCATATTGCTTTGGGTGAGACTTCGGTCCACGCTCTGTGGATTGATGCCGAAAGGGCCAATATTGTATCGATTTGTTTGGCTAATTAGTGCTGAACTTGGGTCAGGCCCCAATAAGCCAACAATCCCCTAGGGTCAATTTTGGGGCAAAAGCCCAAGTTTTGGGGCAGAAAGCCCAAGTTTTTCTATGTAAAGTGTAAATTCTCCACAAGTTGTGGTCGTGGAGCATGTAGATAGTAAAGAGTCATAAAGGGGTTTTCCCTTATTTTATGTAAGTTGTGTCAACTTTAGTATATCTACCCATGGTCCACGAACAATCGGATTGTATTAAAAAGAGAGTCTTAGAGAATCTAAGGTAGTTCAGTTCAGCTCAATTCACTGATGTAGATGAATGTAATGGGTCAGCAGAAGTGAAGAGCTAAGAGTATCAGAGTAGAAGAGAGGCTCTACAAATGAGTACTTGGAGGCCTAGAGTAGAGTTCATAGCTAAGTGCAAGGACCCCTGCAGCTAAGTGCACAAGGAAGTTTTGAGTCTGTAAGTAGAATTGAAGTATCAATAAAGAGATTATTCTGGAAATATCTGTGTTTTGTCCATTTACTTCTGTTATGAATGAATATGTTTATGTTATGATGAATAAAGGGGTTATGATTTAATACTATCTTGATGCTCAATTCTTCATTTTTACACTATTACAAGAACGCATGTAATAATATCTGTTTATGCGAAGAATATCTTAATGCATGTTAAAGTTATTAGAAACTAAGTTGATCTAGGTAAAACAAAATTAGGAGTAATCACAAATGTGTGTAAGTAGTTGATTCACATGTTTAGAGTCCGTGAAAGGCAGTAGTAGACCTTAGCAAAGGTCTATAGGATGGTAAGAGGAAGTTATATTGATAAGCCCTAAAGTTTTATTGATCTGCACGAATGTAAGTTTAGGGCATAAAACGACACCACACTCATCTATGGGTGTAGAAACTTGGTTCCAGCACCCCCCCATATTGCTTCGAGTGAGACTTAAGTCCATTCTCCACGGGTTGATGTCAAAAGGGCTAGTAGTGTAGGGATTTATTTAGAAAACTTAATTCTGAACTTGGGTCAGGACCCACTAAGCCAAAAAATGGTTTCGTTGCTGAGACTGGGATCTACATAAAGAGATGTGTGATGTTGAATCACTGGAATCCAACAAAGAAGCAAAGGCCATATTTCCTTAATCCTAAGTACAAGGAAAAGGTCCACTTGGAATTGGATAAGTGTTGGCAGCGGGTATTATTGAACCACTGGAGGAGTTTGATTGGGTAAGTCCTATGGTAGTTCAGGAAAAGAAGAAGAAATATGAGATTAGGATTTGCGTAGATGTCAGGAAAGCATTCATGATCCTTTTCCAACTCCGTTCATAGATGAAGTGTTGGATAATGTTGGCAGACAGGAGGCCTATTCATTCACTGATGGGTTCTCTAGATACCATCAGATAAAGATCGCATCAAAATTCAGGAGTAAGACTATGTTCACGACTGAGTGGGGATGCTTTCAATATATGGTAATGAATTTTGGACTTAAGAATGACCCGACAATCTTTTCACGCATAGTCGTTGCGGCATTCAAAGAGTTCATTCACAAGTTTTTGGAGGTATAATTTGAAGATTGGACGATGTTTGGGCTGGTAAAGCACCATGTAGCTAGTTTTCACTTGTTGTTAGACACCTGCTAGAGGTATCAGATCGTGCTAAACTTGAAGAAGTGTTTATTTTGTGTCCCTTTCGGAATCTTGCTGGGTCATGTAGTGTGCAAACAAAGATTAATGGTGGACCCAACTAAGATCATAAGTATAATCAGTTTGGACACACCAAGGAGTCTTAAAAAGTTGCGAATAACACTGGGTCATACTGGTCATTATCAAAATTTCATCAAGAGTTATGCTCAGATTACCACACCTTAGAAAAGCTGTTGCAGGACACTACATTCTATTGGAATGAGGAGTGTTGATGGAGGCTAGGTGTGTTAAAGGAGAAAATGACCACCATGCCAATCCTAGTCTTCCCGGATTGGAAGAAGGAATTTCATGTGCATGTGGATGCATCATGTATCACATTGGGAGTGGTGCTGGTGTAGGCCAGTGAAGGAGAATTGGATCACCTGATAGTGTTTGTGAGTAGGAAGTTATCTAAAGCTGAGAAGAACTATTCTAATATGGAGTGCAAAGGGTTTTCTATGGTGTACATGCTCCAGAAGTTTAGGCATTACTTGCTAGGTGGGCGCTTTAAGATGTATATAGACCATTCTACATTATATGTAGTCAACAAGCCTATGTTGGGGGGGGAATATGCAGATGGTTGCTACAATTTTAGGAATACAATTTTGAAGTAATTGTGAAGCCAGGGAGATTGAATTTAGGACCAGATCATATGTCACGCATCAAAACAAGAGAGGAGCTTACTAATTTTGAGGAAGGATTTCCTAACACACAGTTCTTTGCAGTGCATATGGTAGACAATCATTTTGCAGACATCATATACTTCCTGACTATGGGAACGAGTCCAAAAGGATACACAAGTCAATAGAAGAAGGAATTGGTGGTGCGCACTGCAGAATTTTCTGTTATTGCATTTCACTTATATAAAATGGGATTGAACGAGATACTGTGACAATATGTGCCTAATTTTGAACGAAGCAGTATCCTAGCTGAAGCGCATGGAGGAGCTGCGAGAGGCCATTATGTGGGAAAAGAAAGAGCGCAAAAGATTTTATGCACTGGGCTGTGGTGACCAATATTGCATAATGATTCCAAAGCATATTGTAGGGCATGTGATGCATTTTAAAGGACCGGCCGACCATCGCAGAGGGATGAACTACCGTTGAATTTGTAGGTATCATTGCAGGCATTCAAAAAATGAGCAATTGATTTTGTAGGACTAATTCAGCCTCCAAGAAAGAAGATGAGTGTGCAGTACATCATCACCACGACCGAGTATTTGACTAGATGGGCAGAGGCACAACCCATAAAATACTATACAAGGGAAACAAAAACGAATTTCCTATTTGAATATGTGTTGAACAGGTTTGATTGCCAGAAGATTTTAATGAGTGATCATGATACGCACTTCCTTAATGAAACGATCAGAGTGATGATGGAAGAATTCCAAGTTTATCATTAAAAATGTATGCCATATCATCCTCAAGCCAATGGGATCGTTGAAGTGTTTAATAAGATTTTTTAAAACGCACTGACAAAGGTTTGTAATGCATAGGAAATAATTGGGATGTGTGGGTACCAGCGGTGTTATGGGCTTATAGAACTACTTGAAAGAAGCTTACTGGTTAGACACTGTGTAGGCTAGTCTATGCATAGTGCCTTTCACAAGAATGGTAGACCACGAAGCCTTAAAAGAGTGGCTCGCGCAACTGACAAAGCTCGAGGAAGATAGATTTTTGGTTGGATTCCATTAGCAAGTTTAGAAGGAGCATGTAGAGGCATGGCATGATTGGCATGTCAAACTATGCACTGTTAGGGTAAATGATTTAGTTTTATTATATGACAACAAGTTTGATAAGTTTCCAAGAAAGTTTCAGATACATTGGCTGGGGCTATATGTTATTAATGAGATTACCGATGATGGATAAGTTCAACTTGTGAAATTGATTGGAGATCCATTTTCAGGAACGGTAAATGGAAGTTGATTGAATCCATACACTGAGGATCCGACCATATGACTATATGAAGGTAGCATAGTATTAATGCTCCAAGCAGCTGGAAGGAGGCATGGGACTATAAACTACAATGCTTGGGTTGTAGAGCTATGCGATCAGGGGTCTGCGCAAAACAAGAGGATGTCACAATACCAATAGAAGCATGAAGGGAGCTACATTATAGGGGTGGAGACTACACAGTGTAGCCAGAAAGTGACTGTTACCATCATCGTTCATGATTTGACTGCCAGAAGACAGTTAAAAGGAACGAGCAACCAACATTTAAGGAATTTAATGCTGAAATCAATTGTGAAATCTTTGGAAATTTGCCGCCAATCTCGCATTTATGGATGGATTTCCAGGGGAACGGTTGAATTTTAATTCGAATTAACCTATAAATTACAGGTGGCCATCCAACGTGAAACACTTTAGATTTTGAGAATTTCTAAGTTGTGTTGTTTGTTGCATGAGCTCTTTGAGAATTTTCTTGCAAGCCTCATGTCTGATCAGTATCCTGAGTCTGATCAGAACCTCATTAACAACTTCATGTCTATAGAAACTAAGATCACTAGTACTGGGGATGCTATCACCTCTGAGGGAGTTGCCCCTGCGGTCATGAGTATGGAGATTCCTGTAGGGGTGCCTAAGGCACCGAGTTCACCTAGGTCGAAGCCTACGCTGACGAGAGAGGTTCCCAAGTCAAAGAGGGACAAACAAAAGAAGGTGTTGTTGGTGCATGAATCACCAAGGAAACGTCCAGCTACACAAGCTCAAAGAAAATAAAACCCAACCACACAGAGGAAAGGCAATGTGGTAGATCTAGAGGCCGAGGAGGGCGCAGAGGATATTGACATTGAGGGGGTGGAGCCTATTTCAAAACTATCAGAGTATATCCCTTAGCGAAAGGGTAAGGTGAAGGTACTGAAGGACCCAAATGCTGGACAATTATTCCTCAACACTCCCATGTTATTGGAGAATATTACCTTTGAAGGTACACTCTTGGTGCGACTCCCGCATTTGAAGCTTGAAGACTGGGATTTGGCGGACCATGAGCAGTTCCCCCACCTTGCTATGGACACCTTCATGTAGAGGGTTTCCACAAGGATCTTGGAGTCATCGTGCTAGAGTTGGTGGAATGGATTCACAGAGTCAACAAGTCAGGGTTGTTGAACTTGTTATGGGTGTTGCACTACCATTGGTCAAACATAAACCTGATAGTCATCAAACAGTTATTGCGCCCGGTACATGGCGAGTGCCTATGGATAAATGAGTCGATCCCCATAACTGACACATTGATCCATATGATCACCCTATTACGCACTTTGGGTTGAAACGAGCCAAGGCATTTGGTAGAAATACGAGTGAGCGTGACCTTGCTGAAAATATGAAAGACAAGTTTAAGCTTGTCAAAAAGCCAGCGGGTATACAATTACTAGCATTTCCAACCCCGCGGTCAAGATTTCCATGCAAATTCTTCCTAGCAACGTGATGAGAAAGTGCCATGTAGACAAGGTGCCTGATGAGCACTAGTATTGCAGCAAGAATGCTACAACTCTTGGGGCTACCATCATTACTTTATCAACCTAGGGTTCGTACAAACTTGGAGGTGGAAGTGATGTATACACAAGTAAAAGTGATGGTTCTGCCTATTGTCACTATTCAACTAGTGAGAGACCACTAGGGTTTTCAAGCTAGACTTCCATGGATTCAAAAGAAGCTTTATTACTGATGAAATAAAGAGAAATCTACTATTAGGCCAGGAGGTAACTCCTCAAATGAGAATGTATTATTCATTTAGTTTGTCTATTATTATATACAAGGGAGTGACTGTTCAGTTTCATCTCATGATGACTCTCCATTTCCTCTATTATTTATTTACACTTATTTACAGTTTTTCACCCAATCCCTCTAATTAGGTGTCAACATTCCCCCCCTTAATCTGAAGGGATGTTGGTGAGTCCAAGCATCATTCTGAATCTTTTAAGATTTTTTCTTCCAAGCACTTTAGTGAAGATGTATGCAATCTTCTCATTAGTGGAACAATGGCGAAGATAGATTGTTTTGGCCTCAACATGATGTCCAATTAGATGATATTTTGTATTGATGTGTTTCGTTCGATCATTGAAATTCGGGTTCTTGGCCAACTTTATTGTCGAGGTATTGTCAATCATGAGTGGAGTCGATTGTACTTGTTTTACCTACAAATATTCCAGAATTTTCTTGAGCCACACAATTTATTTTGTTGCCTCAGATGCTACTGTATATTCTACCTCTATTGGAATTGATTGTTTGCGTGATCTCCAAGAAACAACTCCTGATCTAAGACTCATAGCATAAATTGAAGTAGATAGCCTAGTTTCTTTGTGTCCATCGAAGTTTGAATCAGAGTATCCAATCAAGCTGAAGTCACCCACTTGTGTATACTTGATTCCAAAGTCTTGAGTTCCCTTCAAGTATTTTAGAACTCTTTTTGTAGTAGACCAATGTCCCTCACAAGGTTTTTGCATAAACTTGGAGAGGATTCGAACAACAAATGAAATGTCTGGTCTAGTAGTAGTCAAGTAGTTGAGACTTATTACAAGTTGTCTATACTTTGTTGCATCCTCAAATTCTTTTCCTTCGATGGATGTGAGCTTTAAGTTTTGTTCCATTGGAGTAGTCATAGGATTGCATTCAGTCATGCCAAACATGTTCAATAGATCTCCAATGTACTTCTTTTGATAAAGGAATATGGGATTTGAATGTTGAGTTACTTTAATACCAAGATAGTAATGAACATGTCCCAAATCAAGACCTTTCCTCAATTCCTTATTTATGGATGCAATGTAGCTCTCAATGTTCCTTGTCATCAAAATATCATCTACATGTACCACAATCTATACAACTATTTTGCCAACCTTCTTGACAAACAAAGTTTCATCATCAAGATCATAATGTTTTAAATTCAGTTTCAAAAGATGCTCAGTTAGTTTTACATACCAGGCTCGTGGTGCTTGTTTGAGGCCATACAAGTATTTCACAAGTTTGCATACTTTATGTTCATGTCATTTTACAACAAATCCTTTAGGTTAGGACATAAAAACATTCTCTTTTAGATATCCATTAAAGAAAGTAGTTTTTACATCCATTTCTGGACTTTCCAACCATTCTGAGCTGCTAGGGCAAAGAATGTTTGGATGGTATCCCATTTTTTTGTGGGAGAAAAATACTCCTCATAATCTACCCCTTCCTTATGTACAAAACCTTTTGCCACAAGCCTGGATTTGTGCTTTTCAAGTGAGCCATCAGATTTATACTTGTTCTTGTAGACCCACTTGTAGCTAATTGTTTTGGTTCCCAATGGAGGATCAATTAGCTTCCAAGTGCCATTCTCTATCAAGGAATCATACTCCTTTTGCATTGTTTCTTTCCATTCATCATGGGAAGTGACTTCTTTGGAATAAGTTGGTTCAGAATCTATAAACAAATTCAATTCACAATCATAAGAAATATCCATATCAACAGGTGAATCAGAGTCATCTACATCACCTCAATTTTGTCTGGTTGAATTTCTATTTCCTATCTTTCCAACCTCATTAGGATGAACACTTTCAAGTTTCTTTGTCACCCACTTTGGGGGACCTTTCTGAGATGGTCTAGGCTGCTCCATTGATTGAGTTGGGAATGAATCAAGATTGAGTCTCCCAATTCTGTTAATCACATCACTCAAAGTATCATCTGTTGTTGGAGTTTCATGTAGGGGAGAGACTACTTCAAAAGAAGATTCCATAGGTTGATCTTGTATAGGAATCCCCCTTCAAGATGTGGAATCTAATTATCAGATTCTTGAAATGATTTTTCATTTGCAAATCTATACAAGCATTCAAGTTGTTGCTCAACAATATTGTCAGTTTTGGATGATTCAAGAAAGATTATGTTTTATTGACTTCATCATAGAGAGGTATGCTTTGGAGGTGTTTGAATACCCCAGGAAGATACACTTATGACTTCTTGCACCAATTTTGTTTCTATGTACCTTTGGTATCAAGGCATAACAGGTGGAACCAAAGGCTCTGTGATGCTTTACCAAAGGAATGTGCCCATACCACATTTCATAAGGAGTCTTGTTTCTAATAGCATTAAATTGACATCTATTCTTTACATATACAACACATAGAACTACATTAGCCCAAAACATCAATTTTACATTTTTGAAAAACATCATGGAGCACACCATATTTAAGATTTTCCTATTCATTCTTTCAGCTATTCCATTCTGTTGGGGATTATAAGGCACTATTGTTTGATTTTTGATCCCATGTTGGCGAAGATAGTTTTCAAATTCATTTAAAGTGTATTCTTTTCCATTATTAGTGCGAATAGAGCCAATATGAGATTGTGCATCATTTTCAATCCATGTATGAAAGTTCTTGAATGTTTGGAAAGCATCAGATTTGTTCTTAAATAAATAAACCCAACACATTTTGGTGTAGTCATCAATAAATGTCATCATATATTTATTTGCATTTGTAGAAGGAAAACGCATTGGACCACATAAATCTGAATGAATGAGTTCAAGTTTTCTATGTGCTCTAGAATGTGAATCATGAAAAGACTGCTTGCTATGCTTTCCTAGAATGCAAGCATCACATTGCTTAAGTTTCCTAGGAATTATAGGCAAACCAGTAACACCATTTTTCTTCAACAAGAGGGGGTTGTCATAGTTCAAGTGTCCAAATCTAGCATGCCATAATAAACTTGATGGAAGTGTTAGGCCAGGAGGTAACTCCTCAAATGAGAATTGTATGAGAAATTTTATGCGCGAGCAAAGGCACCATGCAACTTGAGAAGCCTTTCTTCTTCTATCCCCGTCATGACAAGTGAGTGGTTTGATGATTTTCTCACCTCAAGATTGCCATAAAAAATATGAATGGATTATCCTTGCTGGTAGATGTTGACCAAGGACAACAAGTTTCTCCTTAGTTGTGGGAGATATAGAACATGACGCAGAAGAAAGTCTAGAAGACTAGGAAATTTAAGCCTAATTGTGCCAAGCCCTGATTGCTTGAGTTTTGATTTGTCTGCAAAGTATACTGCTCCATCAACATTGTCAATAATTTCTTCAAAACAATATCTTCTAAAATTCACGTGGCAAGTTGCTCCTAAATCAAGAAACCAACCATTTTTCCAAGAAGCAAATGAAGCATTAAATAAGTATTCATTTGCTCCAATATTACACTGTGTCACAACATAGTGAGCAGATTCAAGTGCTTTACCTTTCTCTTTTTCATTAGTTTTACCTTTGGGTTGGTTTCTTTCATGCTCAATTTTGTCCCAAGGCATCTTGCATGTGGATGCATCATGTGATCCATCTCTTTTGTAGCGTATGCAATGCAAATCTGACTTTTTGCCTTGAGAGTGTCTGCCCCCCTTGCCTCTGAAATTTCTTCCCCTTCCTCTTCAACCACTTGTTCCTCTGGAAGAATCTTGAGCAAGATTCTTCTATCTATGTGCAAGGCACACAATCTCTTTAGAAGACTGAGGAGTTGTCTTCTTCCCAAAATCTTTCTCTCTTTCAACAATTTTTTTCACAAGGGATTCAAAGGTAATATCTTTGAGGTTTCCATTTGCTTGCAATGACTCAAGATAATTTGAGTAAGTGGGATAAAGTGCCTTGAGAAAAGCTATCAGAGGAATGTCCAGTTCAATAGTAGTGACTTTGATATCATGAATAATAGATTTTACTTCTGATGCAAGAGCAAGAGGATCATCATTTTGTAATTCAAGGGTGAACAATTTAATCATGAGTTGAACAACTTCAAGTGTAGAGTGTGAGTCATTGAGTTCCTTCAGTTTTTGTAAGGCTTTGAAAGCATTTGAAAATGGTGAAATATGGAAACTCACCTCTTCATTCACTGATGTTGCAATCAATGCATAAGCCTTGTTGTTCATATTTTCCCAAATGGTGAATTCCTTGTCTGAGGTAGGTTGTTCTGGCTCTTTGTCTCTGTTTCCAACACACACTCATTTCCACAGCTTATTAAAAATGAGAGTGTGTTTGATTTTCCGCGACCATTCTGGATAGTTTTCCTTCCCGGTGAGAACCACTCCCACAATAGATATCAATGAATGCATTTAAAAAAAAAAATGTACCCTACTGCCAATATATAAAAGAATTCACTTCTGGTGGTTAAAAATTGCACTCTGATATATTAAAAACAAAGGTAGTATTTTGGGGAGGTAATATATGGGGGAGGGAATATTTAGGGAAGGTGGTATATGAGGAAGGGAGAATTTGGGGGAGGTGGTATATGGGGGACAACGTGGAAGCCAAACAACCTGGTATATGGAAGCATTGTTGTATATATACCAATGTTATATATATGGAACAATGTATATATGGGACAACGTATTTCATATATGGAACAACATATATATTGGGACAATGTATTTCATATATTGAGCAACGTATATATTGGGACAGCGTATTTCATATATGGAACAACGTATATATTTTGGGAGACATCATGTTATATATGGGGAGACAACATTATATATGAAAAAAATGCTTATAAATTGCGAGACGACATGTTATATATATGGAACAACATGGAGCTTCCAGTGTTTAGGAGCCAACGTTTACATACATGAGGGAGAAATGCATGTAAGGGAGTTGCGCATGTAAGGGAGCCAATGTAAGCAAAGCCTGGAGAAGTGTCCCTTGACTATTCTCTCATCTTATGTAGGAATTCACTCACCCCTTGATTTATGTTCAAGTGATAACCCTCCAGAAAGGATTGACAAGTAATCTCTCCACCAACGCTAGAGGGCTCCATCAATCAAAGTGTGAACCAAAAGAAGTTCAAAGAAGAAATGTATTTTTATCCATTAGTGTAATATGCAGTTGGGAGAGGTATGGGAGAGAAGTGCTTTGAGGGTAGCGCTTATAGATCACACCAATGCAATATTCATACTGCATTTACTGGGATGTGGATGTAGGTGGTGAGAAAAAACATGGCAGAGCATGAAAGTGGAGGAGTGTGGGAGACGAGTCATTTAGTCAGGAATACAAACACATATGACAGTGCATTATTCAGGCCTCTAGAGCATGACAAAGGTGTCAGTTCTAGAAAATAGCCAGAACATAGGCCGGGAAGGAGTTACAATGGAAAATTGTAATGCCAAAGATAGAGTTGGCTCTGATACCATGTCAGGCCAGGAGGTAACTCCTCAAATTAGAATGTATTATTCATTTAGGCTATCTATTATTATATACAAGGGAGTGACTATTCAGTTTCATCTCCCAATGACTCTCCATTTCCTCTATTATTTATTTACACTTATTTACATTTGTTCACCCAATTCCTATGATTAGGTGTCAACATCTACTCTAATAGAAATCTTGTCCACTGCAATAAGGAAAAGGACTGAAATCTAATGCTAGAAACACACTATTTCCTAACTAACTACTGAGAAACTACGCTTTACAATAATGCCAAGCTAACATGTATGAAATGCTACTATCCTGAGCATGAATGTCCACAACATCAAATATCACTACTATGCATGTAAAGGACTTAAATAAATATGTTATTCTCTTTTTATTTTTTTGTGGAAAAACAAGTGTGAAAGCTTATCTCTTTTGATGATGTGGAAGGTGGCTTAGAGATGCTAGTGGATGGTTGGAAGGTTTGGGAGACCCTTAGGTGACCATTTTTGGCTTCCTAGAGGTTTTCCCTCAATTCGGCCTCAAAACAGGCCATTATAGGAAAACCTATATGATTCCTTGTATTTCTATAGGATAGAGCTGAGAGAAAAATAATGGGTGTTGGAGGTTATGGAAGGCTTAGGGAAGGTGGTTGGTGGATGGAATGGAGTGAGAAAATGCCTAGGATCACTTTGAAATCAACCAAGGTTGGGAGATGGTTAGATTTTCTCAACATGCTTGTAGAAGTTTCCATGTAAAATGATGAAATTGGTGGTGGTCTTAGTGAAAGAAAGGAATGATTATGGATGGATGAAGTTGGAAGGATGTTTCTTGCTATCAAATCTTTCTCTACTTCTAAAAAAAGCTTCACTGTACCAAACAATGATATTTCCCCAAAAATCATGTAAACAAGAAGAATTTCAATGAGCTAGAAAAGCAGAGTTTAATGAGCTAGCTGTCTACTTCATGCATGAGGATAATTTGTAGAATAAGATGAAGTCATTAGTGATATATACTGTAAGATTGAATACGAAATAAATGGTTATTAAATCCTACACTTGCAAACTGATAAAATGCTGGTTCAAGTACAATAAACTCTAAATTCTATGAGAAAGTAGAAATTTGTCTTTTTGGGGCTGCATAGGGGTCCTTTCCTCAAATCATGATCCCTGAAGGAGGAAGTGAGGCCAAGGCACCTATTGATAGCTTTTCAGTGTTCCTTTTATCCCTTCTAACCTATTTCTGAAGTAAAGCACAAATGGAAGCAAACTAATAAACAAACTAATCAAATCTACACTACTTGCAATGAAATACTTCTATGGACAATTTAACCATGAATCTATGAAACTAATATAAGCATACAGATACAATAAGAGGAAAATTTGTTGCTAGGATTGGGTCCTAACCCAAGAGCTTCAGCCCTATAAGTTAACTCAGTACTCGATCATGAAAAATCCTATTCTCATTATCAAAAAAAAAAATTACATAGCAATGTCTTCCACAAGTCTGGAGCTCCAAAATAACTAGTGTTTTTTTACAACAAAAATTCAAAACCTAGTGAGGCACTTGACCTATTTATTTATACAGCTGAATTCCTTAAATATAGGGATGCTCAACTTCCAAAATCGAGATGAACTAACTCTTTGACTATCACTTTCTCCGCTGCCTTTTGATCTCTAAGACATGGTTGATTGTACTCTGATCTAGTGTGATTGATGGATGAATATTTGAATGAGGGAGGAGTAAATGAGGATTTACCTCCTACAATCTATCTTCCTAGTCCCATTTGAGTTTCAACCTTTAATCTTGCCAAAATTCCTTGATTTTCTCTCAAAAACCTGCATTTAATGCACATTAGTCCACTAAGCATAATTTCTCACTTTGACTCATCTCATTAAACAAAACACAATCAAAACATGTAATAAGTTGTGAGAAGAGTTGATTTGACTAATCTATGAGGTGAATGAAGGTCTATATAGTTACCTAATGATGAGGCTCATCAGTGTCGGCACTAGTAGTTTCTTTAGTAGATCAGTGCACAAAAGGTGTATAGTTCAACTGGGTGCACTACCTGTGTAGCGAGTTCCTCACAAAATGCAGAGAGGAACAAAACAAAAGTAAGAATTTTCACTATTCATGACTATTTCTCTCAATAGTGTTCATCATGTGGGGCTTACCTGGGGAAAGCCATTTTCCTCCTATGGAGAAGGATTTATTAGAAGCAGCAAATTTCGCATCTCTTTGGTTGACGAAAGATGTTGCACGGGTGCCAGAAAGCAAAGTCTTATGGCTGCTGATGGAGGCAAGTATTCGTATGGCCATCAACCAGAAGCCATGGTTGTCACCAACCATGTTTGAGCAATTATTGGGGTATGCAGAGTTCAAGGCGGACTTCCCCCATGTTTACATTCGGGCATTGAAGGATCTGGATCAGAAGTGGTATGATATTCCTTACTTTGCTACGAATGATGCCATTGCAAAGGTCCTGAAGTGATGGCTAGAATATTGGCACACAACATTGAATTTGGCCGACAGGACTAGCAAGTCCACAGGAAAGAAAAAACATGAAGTGGGCTAACTGAAGGTTTAACAGTTGGAAGAAAAGAGGAAGAAGGAGACCGAGGAGAAGGCTTGAGTAGAAGTAGATAGCACCGCAAAGGCAAAAGAAGAGCAGGAAGAGCGTGGCTCTGACATAAGTCAGAAATCTCCTTCGCCCCAAATGGAGGAAGAATAAAAATCAGAACAAGGCGGTGGAGAATAGGAGAGCACTCCTTTCCATGTAAAGGGGCATAGGGAACAAGAAAAGGAGGGACAATGAAAGAAGACCAAAGCCTCCAAGTCATTGCTCGATCCAATTACCTTGACAGAGGGTGACTTAGATGATATTGGTGACAAGGTAAGGGAAACAATAGCAAAACTACTACAACAGTTTGAGCAGCAGAAGAATCAAGCATTGGTCGCCATACAGTTGGGTCTGCGAGAGTTGCAGATCCAAAAAACTAGACTCCAGGCAGGTGCAAGGTAGAGCAGCATGGCATCAATTAGTTTGGCATTGGGGACAACTAAAGCAGCAGAGTTGGTTTGATCCTTGGATCTCCGGGCAGTCGCGTTGCCTGATGGAGCTCTGCGCACGGAGGTAGATGCTGACAAGCCTACAATCGGCACTTTAGTGATTATTGGTTTGAACTTGGTTGTGCTCCCCAGTGAATTCCTTCACATGTTGCAAGTAGGTGTGATTGCATAAATTTAAGCCTGAGAGCACTGCGCACTGAGCATGATCAATGAATATAAGGTTAACAATGAACAAATGTTTGTCAAGAAGGCATCATCACTAGAAGCATGGAATAAGGTTCAAGAGAAAAATGTGTGAACTGCAGGCATGGTGGCTAAGTCCTATAGAATAGTCCTTGAACTACACATATGAGAAGAAGCATCGTCGGAGGCCAAGATTTGAAAGTTGGCTGTAGGTGTGCACGATGTGAAAACAGAGGTGGATAAGGTTTATCTTGAACTAAACCTTAAAATTATAAATCTTTAGTTGAAGGCACAACCTTCAACTCCACCAGAGATTAGAAAACAATGCAACGTAGTTGTAACGAATGGAGTCGCGACAGTAGATGCGGCAGTGGAAGATTGCCCCACACTCTTTGAGTAGTCCATGGAGGTAGTCACAATGCTCCAAGAGCATCCTAACTTGTAGAGGTTGAATACGGAAGCCCGTGAATTACAACAGTAGTATGATGAAGCAAGAGAGACGGTGCACACCATCGCTATATCATAGTGATTGGCTAAGCTACATGAGGAAAATTAGTTGCTCGAATAGGTGGAGGTAACGCAAAGGAAAGAGGCAGTCCTCAAGGCTAGATTAAGGCCTTCGATGGATGAGGCATATGTTATCTATGCCACCATTGAGGAGAAGTTGGCGAGCCTACAAAAGACACAACAGAAGATAAAGGAAGACAGTGCAGGACCAGCAACAGAGAAGATCAAGCAGGCAGCCACGCAGAGCGCAGTTGAGGTAGCAATGGTGCAAGTAGAGGTGGGAGGTCTCTACAGTAATATCTTTGTGCCATTTGAGTGACTCAAGGGCGAATCATGATATTTGTGTTGGGGGCTTGTTGGGATAGGGTCCCCTAGGGTCAATTTTGGGGCAAAAGCCCAAGTTTTGGGGTAGAAAGCCCAAGATTTTCTATGTAAAGTTTAATGTTTCCGTAAGTTGTGGTCGCGGAGCGCGTAGATAGTAAAGTGTCATAAATTTTTTTCCCTTATTTTATGTAATTTGTTTCAGCTTTAGTAGATCTAGACATGGTTCGTGGACCATGGGATTGTATAAAAAGGAGAGTCTTAGAGATTCTAAGGCAGTTCTGTTAAGTTAAGTTCATCTATGAAGATGAATGTAATGGGCGAGTAGAAGTGAAGAGCGAAGAGTCTTAGAGTAGAAGAGAGGCTCTACAACTAAGTGCGCAGAGGCCTAGATTAGAGTCTAGAGTTGAGTGTGTGGACCCTACAACTGAGTGCGCAGGGAAGTCTTGAGTATGTAAGAAGAACTGAAATATCAATAAAGAGATTATTCTTGAAATATCTATGTTTTGTCCATTTACTTCAGTTATGAATGAATGTGTTTATGTTATGATGAACAATGGGGTTATGATCTAATACTGTCTTGATGCACAATTTTGCATGTTTTACACCGTTACAAGAATGAAAGTAATAATATCTTTTTACACAAAGAATATCTTAATGCATGTTAAAGTTATCAGAAACTAAGTCGATCTGGGTAAAACAAAATTAGGAGTAATCAAAGAGGTGCATAAGCAGTTGATTCACTTGTTTAGGATTCATGAAAGATGGTCGTAGACCTTCATGAAGGTCTAGAGGCTGGTAAGAGGAAGATATATCGATAAGTTGTAAAGGCTTATTGATCTGCACGAAGGCAAGTTTAGGGCATAAAACGACATCACTCTCATCGCTGGGTGCAAAAACTTGGTTCCATCATCCCCCCATATTGCTTTGGGTGAAACTTCAGTCCGCGCTCCATGGGTTGATGCCAAAAGGGCTAGTAGTGTAGGGATTTGTTTGGAAAACTTAACTCTGAACATGGGTCATGACCCACTAAGCCAACACCATAATTTAATTGAATGAAATAGTTTGAATCTTAGCATGAAGGATTATTTTGTCACAAAGGTTTTGGTTCTAGTTAGTTACAGTGGCTATTAGTGTTTGCATTGGTGGAACCTATCATAGTTTGCTTATAGGTAGGTAGGGTGGCTCAATGGTTTCAACGAACTTTCGTTATATTTGAGTTAAAAAATGATTGGGCCTTATGCCTAGTTCATATCAATATTCATTGGTCAATAAACTGATTTTGGGGGTGATACACCATATGAAACAATGGGAAACACAATAGGTATATAACTCCATTGGGAACTTTGAGGTCACGAATTTGACCCCCTCAGTTGAAAGGTTTAGTCTGAAAGTATTTTATTATTATTATTTTGATGTGTATCCATTCTGTCACATCATTAGCAAACACTATTGGATATTTTGTAGATCTGTTAGTAGAGAAATGGAATTCTACAGAAGTGCATATGGAAAATAGTTTTTTGTAGAACCCTTAATTTTATATAGTTTTTGTATGGTTTTTTATGAACATTTTGGGTCAATATTTGTACAAATTGAGTTCTAGAAGAAGTTGAGTGATAAAGTCTTAGAGATGAATCTACTAAGAGGTGTGTGATTCCATTTTGGCACTTATGCGATGAACATAATATATTTTGTATGTTTGTGATTCTATAGGTAGGTTACATTGGTTTTGGATGCCTTGTGAAAAGAGGTTTCAATAAGGGGATTGAGTGACCAGATTAATGTATTGGTAGAAGAAAAGTATGGGAAAGAGCATGATAACTAGTGATAATTGTTTATATGATATTTTGTGGAAGTATTTATGATCATGACTGCAATGAAAATGGTGATAAATTATTGTAATGGTAGTGGTTGTAGGTTGTGACAGTGATCATGGAATATGCTTTGATAAAGATTACAGGTTGCAGATTGTACTTATGATTCAATGATATATGAGGATAGTGGATCTAATTTTAAAATTATAAGAAATAAAGGTCCACAAAGAAGTTGGAGAAGGATGTGGGTTCCCTGATTGAGGTTGAAGCCTCAATTAGGTTAGAGCCTAAAGTAGGTTGGAGCCTACTCATATTTGAGGTTGGAGCCTCAATCAAGTTAGAGTCTTGAGCAAGTTGGAGCCCACACATATTTAAGGTTTGATCCTTAATTAAGTCATACCCTACAATGAGAAACTACTTGAATTCTTTTGAGTTTGATTCCTCAATAAGGTTGTAGCCTATTTCAAGTGGTAGCTTGCATTTCTTGCAATCAGTTGCCTCCAATAGGTCATAGCTTGCATGTCCATGTAATGAATTGAACATAACGAAGAAGAAGGATTTTTAGTTTTCTCTCATATGGGTTTCCATGTAAAAATCTTGTGTCTCTTGTGATGTGATGATGTGTTATTGATGTGATGGTAGCTTTATAATGCATTACTCTTTTTAATTATTTGATGATTATGGTTATGATTCAATGCTACATGATTTATTGATTATAAAAAGTTATGAAATAATAAAATTTCTCTCACACTGATTCACCCCCACTCTTAGTGTCATATTTGGGCCAATGTTTTCTTTATTCTCATATACATGAACTCTAGAAAACAAATCCTACCTAAGCGAACTAAGATTCAAGATGATTGGTTGGGCAGATCTAAGGTGAGGGCAAGTCATTCGGCTGATTATGAAATCAATAGTAAAGTGTGTTTATGTAGGTAGGATGGCCAACAAATTAGCATAAGAATGGAAATTGAATCATAGTGAGTGTAGAATGACAAGACTTGAGGGTTATTACATTGACCAAAGGGGAGGAGGAAGGAATTAACAATAACCATCGCTTGGATTCATTTCATATGGGTGGGAAAGAAATCCAAAAAAATAAATATGGGATAAATGTAAGTTTATTTCCCTATGGATAAGAGTACAACCTTGAAAATTAGAGATAATATTGGTATCCCATGAGATATTATATTTTGATCAAGTAGTGACTCCAATATGAAAAATTATACAAAAAGAGGCTATATCACATCTTGAGGATACACTTAAGTTCTTAGAGTATGAAGTCAACCTACCATGCCAAAAAAAGATGGTAGTTTTTTCTCTACAACCTTCATATTGGAGAGACTCACTTCACTACCAATCAATGTTCTATCATAGCAAGGAGACCATTATTGAAGAAATCAATATAATTTTTTTGTATGAAATGATTTGGATTGAGGCTTAATCCACCATTATTGTTTAGGTAAAAAATATATATTGACTAGAAGAAGGAAGTGTAGGAATGTAAATAAATTGAAGAATAAATTGACTTCTAGTATAGGGGAGAATTCACTAGATATATGTCTTGGGATGTTAGGAACAAATGAAAATATCAACATGCCTAGGAAAAACAACAAAGGGAATGAAATTCCAAAAAGGGATAATTTCACAAGTGTGTACAATAGTCTAAGAATAGGGGTATGATGAGGGCTTGGAAGGAGAACATTGTAGGCACACATATAGTTCCATTTTTGTTTACATAGTGATAATTTTTACCTTAATATCCATTTTGATGTTTTACATGTCAAATTATGAAGTTGAGAAGCCTTTGATTAGTATGTTTATGCTCATGATTTTGTTGTTTTTGGTACAAATGGTTCATTAAATACAGAATAATATTGTTAAGTAGCACCAAAATTTAGGTTACTTAAGTTTAATCATAGGTATCTCACTAGCTCTAGATCAGATATTTCTAGCATAATTACTCCAGAAGGTAGAGTGCCCTAATCTTGGGATTTTTGAGGGAGGCATCTTTCTTATCAAGGGCGACCATTCATTATTACTTATGTTAAATAGGGGACTAAAAAACTAGATCTAGTTAGTTCCTTTTACTCTAGGTTTGATTTCCATCTTAAGATATTGTTAGACCTTTTGGATCATGTACTCTATTATGAAATTTTAATGGAAAAAGCTTCATTTTCAGTTGGATACTTGTGATGCTCATTAATTTCTTGAGGAACTTGGGTACGACCACCTAAAGTACTATAAGAAGCCTTCAATATTTTATTTCCATGGGTTTCTTTACTATATTTCATTAGTTTATAAATTATCATTACATACCTTTTAGAACTACAACCATTTACTTTGCTATAGAAAGATTAATGTCACGCGGAATGAGTTATATTTGCGGACAAATCCAACCTTCCTAGGAGTCTAAGACTCTCTAATGAAAAACAAACCAAATAAGAGCTATCCTTCTCTAGATACACATCATTTTACAAGAAATCAAATGTTCTCGATCTTACCTTAGGTCCAATGCTTGTTGTAGTAGTCCAGTCTTGTTGATCCGGATGAGCTCCTCCTTCACCTTCAGACCTGCGTTCACTAACAAGGCAAACAATTACATAGCATCTGAATATTCTTTATAAAACAAAATATATCTATCATACTGAC